>BSBK01008553.1:0-15000 GCA_027943335.1 Chamaecyparis obtusa | reverse complement strand
TTTTTTTTGATAACCAAGTGAGCTCGGTAAATACTAATTTTTCTTTGACAACCGAGTGAACTCGGTAAACACTGATTTTCTTTGATAATCGAGTGAACTCGGTACATGATGATTTTTCTTTGATAACGGAGTGAACTCCGTAAGGACTAATTTTACTGCTAGGCAGACCAATGGAGCTCGGTAGGTATTGATTGTTGTGGACTATGACATTGTGTGACATCAAAGACAATACATAATTTGAGTAGCAATTTTCTTTAGACAATTGTTTCCAACAATCTCCCTCTTTGGCATTGATGGCAACACAATATGTCATAGCATAAGAAATTTTGAAAGGATTAGCTCGGTTCAGATTCAAATCTTCCTCTATCAGCAAACTTCCTTTTTCTTAAAAACTCTTCCTTCTGACTATTGAAAATTTCTTGAAGTAATAGCAAAGACATAGCAAAAACTCTCCCTCTTTGACAACACATGCCAAAGACAATTCACATATTACTGGTGTAAACTGATGTACCTCAAGTACTGATTCATATGCAATGATTCATTGAATATGCTGCATCAACTTGTTGATTTTCAATCATGTTCTGGTTGATGCATCACTAAAACTATATTTAGTGAGCCTTGGATAGGGGAATGACCCCTAACTTACCTCTTAGATACACAAATGCATCCTTGGGTAATGGTTTGGTGAAAATGTTTGGAATTTGCTCTTTTGTATGAATATATTCTAATCTGATTTTTTTGTCCTGCACCAATTCTCTGACAAAGTGATATTTAATAGCAATGTGCTTGGTTTTGGAATGCATTACTAGATTCTTCGAAATGTTTATTGCACTAGTATTGTCACAAAATATAACAACTGGTTCTTTGATTTCAACCTTCATACCTTGTAATAACTATTTAAACCAAACAATATTTGAACAGTTTACTACAGTAGCAACATATTCTGGTTCAGCTATGGATTGAGATGTGCAATTTTGCTTTTTACTGGTCCAGGATACTAGTTTTTTTCCAAGAAAAAATGCTCCACCACTTGTACTTTTTCTGTCATCAATGTTCCCTACTCAATCAGCATTAGTAAACACTTTTAAGTCTAGATTGCCTCCAAATTTATACCACAAACCATATTCTTCTGTTCCTCTTAAGTACCTTAAGATTCTTTTGATTGCCATCATATGATTTTCCTTAGGTTTTGCTGAGAATCTTCCTACTATACCGACTGCTAAGGCAATATCAGGTCTTGTATGTACTACATACTTCAATTTTCCAATCATAGATCGGTATAAGGTCTGATCTACTTCTTTTGAATCATCATTTTTGGTAAGTTTTTGTCCAGTACACATGGGTGTACCAATTGGTTTTGAATCTTCCATACCAAACTTCTTAAGTATTTCCTTAATGTATTTAGATTGAGTAATGTATATACCATTCTTACTTTATTGAATTTGAAGACCAACAAAGAATTTTATTAAACCAAACATAGACATTTCAAATTATTTGTTCATTTTCTCTAAAAATTCTTTGCACTGATCATCATTCCCTATAAATATAGTATCATCTACAAATATTTTTGCCAATACAATTTTGTCATCCGGTCCTTCTTTAATATATAGATTGCTATTATCATTGGCTCTTTTGAAATTAATCTGAATCAGATAGTTATAGAGTCTTTCATACCATGCTCTAGGAGCTTGTTTCAAACCATACAATGCTTTGTGTAACTTGCAGACCGTGTCCTTTTTATCTAGATCAACAAAACCTTCAGGTTGTTCAATGTAGACTTCTTCATCAAGAATTCCATTGAGAAATGTAGATTTTATATCCATCTGATATACCTTAAATCTTTTATGTGCTGCATAAGCAAGTAGAGTTCTTACACCTTCTAATCTTGTAATAGGAGCAAAAGTTTCACCATAATCTATACCTTCTTCTTGAGAATAACCTTTACATACCAATCTAGCTTTATTTCTAGATACTTGACCGTCTTCATTTAGCTTATTCCTGAATACCCATTTTGTTCCAATTACATTCTTATCTTTAGGTCTAACTACAAGAGTCCATGTTTTATTCTTTTGTATTTGTTCTAATTCTTCATTCATTGCTTCAATCCAACTTTCATTTTTCAATGCATCTTTGATATTTCTAGGTTCAAAATCAGTAAGCAGACATGTACCTTTTAGCTTACTTCTTGTCATAGTACCATCTGATTTATTTCTAATGATTTGATCTGGTGTATGATGCCTTCTGACATATTTGGCTAGTATAGGTTCCTTGCTTTTTGAATGAGTCATGTTGTTGTCTTCTAGGATCTCTTCTTCAGGTTGCTCTGGCTTGGTAGATATTTGCTCGGTAACGTCAGGCTAAGACTCAGTTTGAATTTCTTCCTGTGACTGATGAAGGATGCTCCCCTTAATACCACAAACACATAACAGAAATAGAGAAACAACAATAATAATATGCAAGAACAAAAAATTGGCTTCTTATTATCTCCACAAATGTGGAATTATAAACTTTCAGAATTACAATATGCAAAGCCACATGGGCATTCCCTTACAATATTCTGTAAGACAAAGCCTTGAATCAATACACAGATCTACTACCCAGAACTATTCTGAACTGCCTAAGACAATAATACAGCCTTCCTTATATAGGCAATTTTCCACCACCTGGGAAGGTTCCAGAATTTTAGCCAATAAGGCCGACCAAACTTAGGATTATTTTATTTCACATTTCATTACATCATAGTCGGCTCAAGATAACCTTTGAAACATGAACAAAAATTTTGAAGAAAATTATTTTCCGCCATTTCAGGTGGCCCAACTTCTGAAGACCATAAGTCATCACCAGTTGACCCGATCGGCTATTATAACCCCACTTCAGAAATGCCACGAAGCGCTCTACAAGCTTGACTGGTGCAAGCACCTGTCACCCAAATTTTTGACCTCATTCGGGGCCTCTAAAGCCTTCAAAATTGAGTTCAAAGTTTTTGTGCCCTACTGCAAATACCGAAAATCTTCAATATCTTCCAATATACACTTGATCTGGCAATGAAACTTTACTGGCAGACTTATATGACCAAAATGAACCTCCAAGAAAGAAATCAGATCATTCTGAGTATATACAAAAATTACAAAAAATAGTAACTTTCCATAAATAGCATCTCTACACAAGATAGCCCTTATTGAATACAAAAACAAAAATATTTTTGGGTGATGCAAGATTGCTCTTACACCCAGGATGCTCCTGTATCAAACACTTGGGGTAATTTGAGAAGTGACCCTGTCACGACTCAGGTGTGCAGAGGAAAACCAAGACGGTTAATCTCCACCTTTGTTAGCCATGATGAATCTTCAATAGGTCATCCTTTTCACTTGACCAAATACTCTTCATATGTCCTGTTCCTTGTGCTTCTGCCAACACGACTGTCTAGTATATCTTTGATCTCCTTAGTGTCTGAACTAGTTGCTGGAATACTCCACTGTGCTACTATGATTTCATCTTTAACACCTCCCTCATGATACTCTGTCAAATCTAAAATGTTAAACACTGGTGAAATATTTAGCTCAGTAGGTAGTTCTATCTCATATGCATTTCTTGAATCATGTTTATTCAATATCCTACATGGTCCAAACTTCTTCATTTTTAGCTTCTTATATGTACCAACTGGAAACCGCTCCTTCCGCAAATGAACCATGACTTTATCACCAACCTAAAATTCCTTATACCTCCTTTTCTCATCTGCCTTAGCCTTATACTGTGCATTCATCTTGGTAATATGCTTCCTCACCTCCTCATAGATGTTTTTCAAATATTCTGCAAAATCCTCAGCTTCAGCACTACTTATTTCTCCTTTATCTATCTTCCTCAATTCAGATGCATTTCTTGGACTACTTCCATATACAATCTGGAATGGTGATTTACCAGTGCTCCTATTGACAGAATTATTGTATGCAAATTTTGCCTGTGGTAAAATCAAATCCCATCCTGTTGGCTTATCTCCAACCAAACATCTCAGCAAATTTCTCAAACTCCTATTCACCACCTCTGTCTATCCATCAGTCTATGGATGATGTGATGAACTGAACTTCAAATCTGTATTCAACTTCTTCCACAACATACGCCAGAAATATCCAACAAACTTAGTGTCCCGATCTGAAACTATGGTCTTTGGCAAACCATGAAGTCTCACTACTTTGAAAAATAATTCTGCTACATGAACAACATCATTAGTCTTCTTGCAGGGAATGAAATGTGCCATCTTTGAAAATCTGTCAACCACTACAAAAATTGAATCATGACCCCGCTGTGTCCTCGGTAAACCAAGAACAAAGTCCATACTGATATCCTCCCAAGGCTTCTCTGGTACAGGTAATGGCTGATACAATCCTGTATTCTACTTCACTCCTTTCGCCATCTGACATACTCTACAACTCTGTACAAACTTCTTCACATCTTGCTGCAACTGTGGCCAATAATAATTCTCACTAACCAAACCAAAGGTTTTATCGCGACCAAAATGTCCAGCCAATCCTCCGCTATGCTTCTCCTTGATGAGATTCTCCCTCATAGAACTTTGTGGAATGCACAACTGACTCCCTCTGAAAAGTATATCATCCTGGATGATGAAATCCAACCATTTCGTCCTGTCTAGAGTAACAGGTTCTATACAAGCTTTCCAAGCTTCACCAAAATCAGGATCCTCTGGATACAAATTCTTGAGTTCCTTGAACCTAACCACTTCAATCTACATTTCTGTCAGCAATAGTTGCCTTCTGCTAAGAGCATCTGCAACCCTGTATAACTCTGTTCAAAACAAATGTATAACTCTGTAAAAACTCAACCCATTTCAAATGCCTCTGATTTAACTTTCCTTGACTATTCAAATATTGCAAAGCTTGATGATCAGTATACAAAACAAACTCTTTAGGAAGCAGATAATGTCTCCACTTCTTTAATATCTGAACTATAGCATAAAATTCTTGATCATAAACAAAATATTTCCTCTTGGCATCATTTAACTTCTCACTGAAATAAGCAACAGATTTACCTTCTTGGCTCATAACAGCTCCTATTGCAGTACCACTAGCATCACAATCTACTTGAAACACCTTATTAAAATCTAGAAGTGCTAAAATAGGTTGTTCTGTAACTTTTTGTTTCAACAATTGAAAACTCCTTTCTACCCCATTAGTCCACTTAAACTCTTTTCTATCCCCTCTCATTGTTTCAGTCAAGGGTCCAAAAATACTGCTAAAATTTATGATAAACTTTCAGTAAAAGCTAGCTAAAATATGAAAAGATCTTACCTTAGTAGCACTCCTTGGAGTAGGCCATTCAAGGATAGCCTGTACCTTCTCTAGGTCTATTTTTAAACCTTCTACTGAAACTACAAATCCCAAATACACTAACTCTTTCTTCACAAAACTGCACTTCTTCAAATTAATCAACAATTTCTCTTCTCTCAGCTTCTCAAATACCATACGAATATGCATCATATGCTCCTCCAATGTCTTATGAAAGATCAAAATATCATCTAGGTAAACAATGATAAACTTACCCAGAAATTCTTTCAGAACTTCGTTCATGAGCCGCATGAAAGTGCTCGGTGCATTGGTTAGCACAAAAGGCATGACTAACCACTCATACAGTCCTTCCTTTATCTTGAAGGTAGTCTTCCTGATGAAGGGTGCTCCCCTTAATACCACAACTACATAAGAGAAATAGAGAAACAACAACAATAATATGCAAGAACAAAAAATTGGCTTCTTATTATCTCCACAAATGTGGAATAAGAAATTTTCAGAATTACAACATGCAAAGCCACATGGGCATTCCCTTACAATATTCTGTAGGACAAAGCCTCGAACTATTACCCAGATCTACTACCCAGAACTATTCTGAACTGCCTAAGACAATAATACAGCCTTCCTTATATAGGCAATTATCCACCGCTTGGGAAGGTTCCAGAATTTTAGCCAATAAGGCCGACCAAACTTAGAATTATTTTATTTTACATTTTATTACATCATAGTCGGCTCAAGATAACCTTTGAAACCCGAACAGAAATTTTGAAGAAAATTATTTTTTGCCATTCCAGGTGGCCCAACTTCTGAAGACCATAAGTCATCACCAGTTGACCCGATCGGCTATTATAACCCCATTTCAGAAACGCCATGGAGTGCTCTACAGGCTTGACCCGCGCAAGTGCCCGTCACCCAAATTTTTGACCTCATCTGGGGCCTCTAAAGCCTTCAAAACTGAGTTCAAAGTTTATGTACCCTATTGCCAATACCAAAAATCTTCAATATCTTCCAATATTCACTTGATCTGGCAATGAAACTTTACTGGCAGACTTACATGACCAAAATGAACCTCCACGAAAGAAATCAGATCATTCTGAGCACATGCAAAAATTACCAAAAATAGTAACTTTCCATAAATAGCAGCTCTGCACAAAATAGCCCTTATTGAATACAAAAATAGAAATATTTTTGGGTGATGCAAGATTGCTCTTACACCTAGGATGCTCCTGCATCAGACACCCGGGGTAATTTGAGATGTGACCCTGTCACGACTCAGGTGTGCAGAGGAAAACCAAGATGGTTAACCTCCTCCTTTGTCAACCATGATGAATCTTCAATAGGTCATCCTTTCCACTTGACCAGATATTCTTCATATGTCATGTTCCTTGTGCTTCTGCCAACATGACTATCCAGTATATCTTCGATCTCCTTAGTGTCTAAACTAGTTGCTGGAATACTCCACTGTGCTGCTGTGATCTCATCTTCAACACCTCTTCATGATACTCTATCAAATCTGAAATGTTAAACACTGGTGAAATATTCAGCTCAGTAGGCAATTCTACCTCATATGCATTTCCTGAATCATGCTTCTTCAGTATCCTACATGGTCCAAACTTCTTCATTTTCAGCTTGTTATATGTACCAACTGGAAACCGCTCCTTCCGCAAATGAACCATGACTTCGTCACAAGCTTGAAATTCCTTATACCTCTTTTTCTCATCTGCCTTAGCCTTATACTGTGCATTCATCTTGGTAATATGCTTCCTCACCTCCCCATGGATGTTCTTCAAGTGTTCTGCAAAATCCTCAGCTTCAGCACTACTTATTTCTCCTTTATCTATCTTCCTCAATTCAGATGCATTTCTTGGACTACTTCCATATACAATCTGGAATGGTGATTTACCAGTGCTCCTGTTGACAGAATTATTGTATGCAAATTCTGCCTGTGGTAAAATCAAATCCCATCCTGTTGGCTTATCTCCAACCAAACATCTCAGCAAATTTCCCAAACTTCTATTCACCACCTCTGTCTATCCATCAGTCTGTGGATGATGTGATGAACTAAACTTCAAATCTATCTTTAACTTCTTCCATAATGTACGTCAGAAATATCCAACAAACTTAGTGTCCCGATCTGAAACTATGGTCTTTGGCAAACCATGAAGTCTCACTACTTCTCTGAAAAATAATTCTGCTACATGAACAGCATCATTAGTCTTCTTGCAGGGAATAAAATGTGCCATCTTTGAAAATCTGTCAACTACCACAAAAATTGAATCATGTCCCCGCTGTGTCCTCGGTAAACCAAGAACAAAGTCCATGCTGATATCCTCCCAAGGCTTCTCTGGTATAGGAAATGGCTGATACAACCTTGTATTCTGCATCACTCCTTTCACCATCTGACATACTCTGCAACTCTGTACAAACTTCTTCACATCTTGCTACAATTGTGGCCAATAATAATTTTCACTAACCAAAGAAAGGGTTTTGTCACGACCAAAATGTCCAGCCAATCCTCCGCTATGCTTCTCCTTGATGAGATTCTCCCTCATAGAACTTCATGGAATGCACAAATGACTCCCTCTGAATAGCATATCATCCTGGATGATGAAATCCAACCATTTAATCCTATCTAGAGTAATAGGTTCTGTACAAGCTTTCCAAGCTTCACCAAAATCAGGATCCTCTGGATACAAATTCTTGAGTTCCTTGAACCCAACCACTTCAATCTGCATTTCTGGTCAGCAATAGTTGCCTTCTGCTAAGAGCATCTGCAACCCTATTAGACTTAACACTCCTGTGTTTCAAAATAAATGTATAACTCTGCAAAAACTCAACCCATTTCAAATACCTTTGATTCAATTTTCTTTGACTATTCAAATTATTGCAAAGCTTGATGATCAGTATACAAAACAAACTCTTTAGGAAGTAGATAGTGCCTCCACTTTTTCAATGCCTGAACTATAGCATAAAATTTTTGATCATAAACAGAATATTTCCTCTTGGCATCATTTAATTTCTCACTAAAATAAGCAACAGGTTTACCTTCTTGGCTCATAACAGCTCCTATTGCAGTACCACTAGCATCACAATCTACTTGAAACACCTTATTAAAATCTGAAAGTGCTAAAACAGGTTGTTCTGTAACTTTTTTTTTCAACAATTGAAAACTCTTTTCTGCCCCTTTAGTCCACTTAAACTCTTTTCTATCCCCTCTCATTGTCTCAGTCAATGGTCCACAAATACTGCTAAAATTTTTGATAAACTTTCTGTAAAAGCTAGCTAGACCGTGAAAAGATCTCACCTCAGTAGCACTCCTTGGAGTAGGCCATTCAAAGATAGCCTGTACCTTCTCTGGGTCCATTTTTAGACTTTCTCCTGAAACTACAAATCCCAAATACACTAACTCTTTCTTCACAAAATGGCACTTCTTCAAATTAATCAACAATTTCTCTTTTCTCAACTTCTCAAATACCATACGAATATGCATCATATGCTCATCCAATGTCTTACTAAAGATCAAAATATCATCTAGGTAAACAATGACAAACTTACCCAGAAATTCTTTCAGAACCTCGTTCATGAGCCGCATGAAAGTGCTCGGTGCATTGGTTAGCACAAAAGGCATGACTAACCACTCATACAGTCCTTCCTTTGTCTTGAAGGCAGTCTTCCATTCATCTCCTTCTCTGATCTGAATCTGATGATATCCACTCTTAAGATCTATCTTTGAGAAATACACAGCTCCACTCAAACAGTCCATAATATCATCCATTCGTGGCAATGGAAACCTATACTTTATTGTGATCTTGTTTATTGCTCTAGAATCTGTACACATCCTCCACTCTCTATTCTTCTTTGGTGCTAATACCGCTGTACAGCACAGGGACTCAAACTCTCACGGATCAATCCTTGCTGTAACAGTTCATATACTTGTCTATTCAACTCCTCACTTTTTGCAGGTGTCATTCTGTGTGCTGCCTTGTTTGGCAAACTAGCTCCTGGAATCAAATCCATCTGATGACTGATCTTCCTTACTAGTGGTAATCCATCAGGTACATTATCAGATACAATATCATGAAACTCATTCAACAAATCTGCAACCTCTACAGGTACATCCTCTTCTTCTTCTTTACCAACTTTTGGAATTAAAGCAAAACACACATGCTCATGCCTCATACCATCTAGGAATTTTCTTCCATCAACAAATGTTATTCTTGCATTACCACATACCTTTTCTTCAGTCTCCTTCAATGGTTTTAGCTTATGCCGCACTTCATCCTTTGTCAGGGAATAGGTATTCACACGACCATCATGTACAGCACATCTGTCAAACTGTCATGGTCTACCCAATAACATATGACATGCATCCATAGATATGATATCACACAATACCTCATCTTGGTACCCGCCAATCTTGAACTTCAGCAGACATTATTTATTGACCATGACCTTGTGGTCATCCTGTACCCAGGCAATCTGATATGGATGTGGGTGTTTCTATCTCTTGAGCTTCAACTTTGTCACCATCTCTTCTGACACCAAATTATCAGTGCTTCCACTATCAATGATCACATCACAACATTTACCTTCACACTTGCACCTGGTGCGAAACAGGCTCCTCCTTTGCTCAGGTTCATTCTCACCACTCAACAGGACTCTTCTGTTAATCAACGTTTCTCCTCTTTCAGCATCTTCAGAATTTGATGATCTAGCATCTTCATCTACATGTGCAACTCTGGCCTGGCCTTCATTTCTTCTGTCTGTTCTACCTTGGCACTGAGGACATTCAAATGCCCTATGACCTTCTTTTCCACAGTGAAAACATGTTCCATGGAAGCCACCTCTTCCAGATCCTTGTCCTCTTCCTCTTCCTCTCTGATCTCTATTATTCTAATCTTGGAAGCGATTGAAATTATTTCCTCGCTGATTCTGACTACTACTGGCCTCATCCTTCTTTTTCGGATCTTCATTTCGGCCACCATATGACCATCCACCAGATCATCCACCGCGACCTCTTCCATTTTGTCTGCTCTCAAACTTCTTGTTCAGCTTTTCCTCTACTTTTAGGGCAAACTGGTATGCCTCTTCAATACTATTCATTCGAACCAGATTCAGCTCCTCCTGAATGCTTGGCCTTAACCCATTAAGGTATCAGGCAAATTTCTCTTTATCAGCTTCTGCATGGCCTGTTCTGATGAGAAGTCGATAGAACTCTTTTGTATACTCCTGAACAGATCTTCCTGCTTGCTTCAAACTTTGCATTTTCTTTAGTAGATCAAGCTCATAATCAATAGGAATGAACTGTCACTTCAATTTATCCACCATCAGATCCCATCTTGTGATTTTATCTTTCCCTCTTCTATTTCACTCCAATTGAATTTCTTGCCACCAGATCTTTGCATGACCTTTCAGTCTGGCCTTCGCAAATTTGACCCTATCAAGATCCTCAACATCTTCATACTCAAAATATTTCTCACATCATTGATCCAGTCGATCAATTCCTCTGGGTTAAGATTTCCAGAAAATGTAGGAACCTCGATCTTAGGTCTTTTCCCAATCTTGGAAATCGCCCGAAAAAGTCTTTCTTCCTCCTGGTTCACAATTTCAGCTTCTCCTTCTTGATATTCTTTTTCAGCTTCATCCTCGCTTTCATCTCTGACATTAAGATTCATTCCTCTACGAATCTCTTCTTGTAATGTTCGCACTTGTCTCTGCAGCTCTCTAACCTCAGGTGTTACAACACCAGCTCTTCCGCCACGTTCCCTTCGTGGAGGCATTTTTGCGATACGCGCTGAAACCCTAGCCACGGTCCTCGTGCAAACTACCTCATAGTCGGCGATCTGTTTACACACTCAAGAACTCCTGCTCTGATACCACCTGATGAAGGGTGCTCCCCATAATACCACAACCATATAAGAGAAATAAAGAAACAACAACAATAATATGCAAGAACAGAAAATTGGCTTCTTATTATCTCCACAAATGTGGAATTAGAAATTTTTAGAATTACAACATACAAAGCCACATGGGCATTCCCTTACAATATTTTGTAGGACAAAGCCTTGAACTATTACCCAGATCTACTACCCAGAACTATTCTGAACTGCCTAAGACAATAATATAGCCTTCCTTATATAGGCAATTATCCACCGCCTGGAAGGTTCCAGAATTTTAGCCAATAAGGCCGACCAAACTTAGAATTATTTTATTTTACATTTTATTACATCATAGTCAGCTCAAGATAACCTTTGAAACTTGAACATAAATTTTGAAGAAAATTATTTTCTGCCATTTCAGGTGGCCCAACTTCCGAAGACCATAAGTCATCACCAGTTGACCGGATCGGCTATTATAATCCTATTTCGGAAATGTCACGAAGCACTCTACAGGCTTGACCGGCGCAAGCGCCCGTCACCCAAATTTTTGACCTCATCTGGGGCATCTAAAGCCTTCAAAACTGAGTTCAAAGTTTCTGTACCCTATTGCCAATACTGAAAAATTTTAATATCTTCCAATATACACTTGATCTGGCAATGAAACTTTACTGGCAGACTTACATGACCAAAATGAACCTCCAAGAAAGAAATTAGATCATTCTGAGCACATGCAAAAATTACCAAAAATAGTAACTTTCCATAAATAGCAGCTCTGCACAAAAAAACTATTATTGAATACAAAAATAGAAATATTTTTGGGTGATGCAAGATTGCTCTTACACCCAGGATGCTCCTGCATCACTTCCATTCATCTCCTTCTCTGATCCGAATCTGATGATATCCACTTTTCAGATCTATCTTTGAAAAATACACATCTCCACTCAAACAGTCCATAATATCATCCGTTTGTGGCAATGGAAACCTGTACTTGATTGTGATCTTGTTTATTGCCCTAGAATCTATACACATCCTCCATTCTCCATTCTTCATTGGTGCTAATACTGCTAGTACAGCACAGGGACTCAGACTCTCACAGATCAATCCTTTCTGTAACAACTCATGTACTTGTCTGTTCAACTCCTCACTTTCTGTAGGTGTCATTTTGTGTGCTACCTTGTTCGGAAAACTCGCTCCTAGGATCAAGTCCATCTGATGACTGATCTTCCTGACTGGTGGTAATCTATCAGGCATGTTATCAGATACAATATCCTGAAACTCATTCAACAAATTTGCAACTTCTACAGGAACATCTTCTTCTTCCTCTTTACTAGCTTTTGGAATTAAAGCAAAACATACATGCTCATGCCTCATACATCTAAGAAATTTTTTCCATCAACAAAAGTTATCTTTGCATTACCACATACCTTTTCTTAGGTCTCCTTCAATGGTTTTAGCAATATCTTCCAATACCAAAAATTTTCAATATCTTCCAATATACACTTGATCTGGCAATGAAACTTTACTGGCAGACTTATATGACCAAAATGAACCTCCAAGAAAGAAATCAGATCATTCTGAGCATATACAAAAATTACTAAAAATAGTAACTTTCCATAAATAGCAGCTCTGCACGAGATAGCCCTTATTGAATACAAAAATAGAAATATTTTTAGGTGATGCAAGATTGCTCTTACACCCAGGATGCTCCTACATTAGTGACTCGGTTTGAACTTCTTCCTGTGACTCGGTTACTTTGCTAGGCTCAATAGATATAGTTTCGTCATTGATAGTTGTGTCTGGCAATATTTCAGGTTCAATGTAAACAAATCTCTTGTAGTTTTTAGGTTCCCTTTTTTTTTTTTCTTTAGTCTTTTCTGCAAACTCATCAAATTTTACATGTATACTTTCTATGACTTTGTGAGTAGACAAGTTCAGATATTTGTATGCCTTGCTTTTGCTAGAATATTTTAGGAATATTCTTTCATCACTTTTCACATCAAATTTATTTCTTTGGATTCTTTTAAGATATAACACTTACTACCAAATACTTTCATGTAACTTACATTGGGTTTATAGCCATACCATAACTCATAAGGAGTTTTGAATGTGTCTTTCTTCAATTGTACTTGGTTCAAGGTATGAACTGCAGTGTTGATAGCTTCCTTCCAGTACTTTATGGTGATGTTCTTTTCTATCATTAAAGTCCTTGCACAATCCATAATAGATCTGTTTCTTCTTTCTGCTATTCCATTCTGCTCAGGAGTTCTAAGAACTGATACCTATCTTTTGATTCCTCTTTCAATGTAAAAGTTGTTAAATTCATGGGAGATGAATTCACCACCTCTGTCTGATCTTAAACATTTCAATATTTTCCCTGTTTCCTTTTCCACTCTTTCCAAGTACCATTTGAACTTTTCAAATGCTTCTAACTTTTCTCTTAAATACATAACAGTCATCATTCGAGAATAATCATCAACGAAAAGAATAAAAAATTTATCTCTAGTATAGCTTTCTATTCCAATAGGTCCACATAAATCAGTATGCACAATTTCCAAAATCTCTTTAGACTGATAGTTCTTACTCTTAAAACTAGTCATACTCATTTTGCCAATCTAACAATTCTTACATAGACCAGTATCAGGTTTCTTCAAAGTAGGAATGTCTCTTACCTTCTTGAATTTGCTTATTTTCATCATGTTATCAAAATTTACATGACATAACCTTTTGTGCCATAGCCAACTTTCTTCAATTTGAGCAATAAAATATGAATATTCACTGAGATCAAGATAAAATAAGTTACCTTTTATTTGTTTGCCTGATCCAATGAGTTTTCCTTTTTCATCCAGCAGTCTTGCTTGACTATTCATGAATTCAACCTTGAAACTAGTGTTGATGAGCTGTGCTACACTTAGAAGATTATGTTTTAGTCCTTCAACCCAATAAGCATTATCACATATGAGTTCTTTGGTTAATGAGATTCTTCCTTTTCCTTTTATACAACAAGGTTCATTGTTTCCAAATCTTACATTGCCACTATCACAGTCTTCTAGGTATTCAAATTTTGTCTTGTCACCAGTCATGTGGTGTGAACATCCATTGTCTATTATCCATATATCATCTTTGCTTATATGAGAAATAAGTGCTATCTTATCTTCATCATCATCAGATTCATCTTTTATAGCAATAAAGACAATTTCTTCTTCACTATCATCAGAATCTTTAGCCATAAAACATGTTTTCTTACCTTTATCCTTGAATGATTTGAAATTGTTTTTGCCATAGTACTTGTGACCTCTCTTCTCTTCCTTGGCCTACTTGTTTGGGCACCTAGCTACAATATGTCTAATTTCTTCACATGAAAAATAGATTAAAGGAGTTTTACCTTTATATTTACCTTTCTCTTTAGAGTACTTCTTTGCAAGTAATGCTTCTACAATTTCAAGATCACTATCAGAACTTTCTTCTGATACTTCTTCGCTTTCTGACTGAACTTCTTTTATTTTCTTTTTTTTTCTTAGTGAAACCTTGGCCTCAAATGTTGACTCAATATTTTTGGAATTTGGAACATAGTTTGTTATAGTTGTTTAATTTAAAGGCTGTCAATCTTCCAACTAAAGTATCCAAAGTTGTATTGTGGTTTGTTTCACATCTTCTTTCTTGAATAGCTGATACTCTTATTGCATAGATAGGGAGTAATGTTTTGAGTACCTGGCTTATAACAGTTTCATCAGAGATTGTTCCTCCAAAAGCTCTAATTGCACTAACACTTGCTTTGATCCTTTCAACATATTTTGCAATGTTTTCATCTTCTTTCATATTCA
>BSBK01008552.1:0-110000 GCA_027943335.1 Chamaecyparis obtusa | reverse complement strand
TATTAGGGCATCCCAGGGTGAGAAAATCAGGCCTAGGGTTTGATTCTATGTTAGAGTTTTCTTTACATAGATTTCCAAGATTTCCTAGTGGGGTTTCATAGTTGGGAGCTCCTTCTAATGGGACTGCCCTACTAAGGCAAATTTTCTCCTCATAATCCAAGTTAGGTACATTCTTAATAAATTTAGGCTGGAGAGTATATATTGTTCCTAACAAATTTAGTCTGATCAGTGCTAATCGAGACTGGCTGAGATCTATTCTAACAATGATAGTACCACTATCTTGCTTGTGCCCTAAATTCACCATCCCCACATATTCTCCTAAACAATTACCAATTGCTTTGAACATTGCTATATGCATTAATTCTACTGGGATGTCAGGGATGAGGATAGCTCCATCTACTTTAAGATTCTTGATTTTTCTAGGGTCAAAGTTTGTTTGCTAATCTAAAAACACAAAATTACATCCTTTGAAGTTAGGGCATTTCAAAGATTAAAAAATCCTTCTTTATTTTATTGTTAATGCATTTTAAAAATAAAAACCCTTCAAAAAGTTTAACTATACTTACCTATTCTTGAAAGTTTAGTTTAAACCATTCTATTATCTCATCTTCAATCAATCCAATACCTGTCCATCTAGCAAAAGATTCCTTTCTTCTTGCATATATTTACTACCATATCCCGATAACCCTTATCATAACTAGGGTAAATCTTAATAGCCTCCGCTTGTTCTGAAAATTCTACATCTTTCTCCTAAGAGATCGAGGAAGCTATTGTTCCAGGTTGATCTTTTTGATTAGGGTGAAGAGGTTGGGATATCCAGTTTCTTTTATGCGGTGGTGTATATTTCCTAAAAAATTGGCTCGGATTAGTATGTGGTAAAACCCTATTACTTGAATATCGATTCCCCACCTAAGCTACATCACTCCTGCACTTGTGAGGAGGGGAGTAAATATTGGGTTTATGATGAGGCTCTAGGTCCTTGAGTGAGTCGAACTTGTTTGCCAAAGATAAAGGCTCGAGCACAGAATGGGAGGGGACTAGGGTTTTCTTCTTCCGGTTTTTATGATTTACAACCTCTTTCTAGCCTGAATCCTCTACCGATACCTTATTTTTGAGATCTGTCCTAGGGAACGCTTGTTCTCCTAGCATTCCACCTCTCCTCTTTGTAGACCGAGTGTCATCGGAGCTGTAAGCCGGTGAATCCCTAGAATGAGGAGACCATAATGCCCTGACAATTTGCTTGAAATTGATGCCTTCAAGACTAGACTTCAGATGGATCGAGGAAAAACTAACCAAGTTCACATATTTAGTTTTAGAGAAAAGAGCTATCTGTCTTTCTAGAGAGGAAACACTGCAAAAATACCGAGGATTGTGAAATAGCAAAGCCATTTTCATTTATTACTCTATGCTCTATATCATAGTTTCTTATGCAAACTCCATAGTTTGTATGATTTTAAAATAATTATTAGACCTTTAGAATCAATAGAATATATATATTATAAATTTCAATTTTTGATATAGTGGTAAGCATATTAAAATTTAAATATGAATAATATAAATAATAGAACATGAGAATTTTTTAAAAAAATGTATTAAAGAAAATAATAATATAGATACAAATAAAAAAACATTTTGTGTAGTAAAATGGGATTCAAATTAAGAGAAAATTATATTAAGATAAGTGAAACATTTTTTTGATAACATTACATTACAAGAATCTGATAAATGCATTATTTTTTTAATCTCTGTTAAAGAACATTCTTCACCGATTAAGATGAATCCAATCTGATGCATGACTAATTTATCTGTCTGAGCAAACTGGATAGCAATACATCGGATGCATGAAGCGTGGTTTATTTAGAAGAACTAATTTATCAAGACTGATGACGAGGCTTACTAACTATTAACTGGACCATGCACATGCATCGAATTTTAAACATAAAAAGAACTGTGACTTTCTGAAAAGCATCTACAATATTTTTTTTATTTGTGTGTGATCAGAAACTAAAGAAAACCAAGCTAATATACAGTTACAAGGCTACATGAATGTAGTTCATTATGACAACTAAAATACTATCTGAGAGCAAACTGAAATAGACGAGAATCTTCTCCCATGCTGCCAAATAATTTGTTGAAACTTAAGTGGTGATGCACAACTACGGTAATAGAAATAAAATAAAGATAATAATAATAATTTTTATATAAGATCATCAACTCAAGTCAACCCTTTTAGAAGGGTTCAAAACTGTGTATAAATAAGAAGCTATCATATTTCACCAAAGATAGGCGTACAAGTTTAGCTTACAAGAAGGAATGGAGAAGGGCGAGATTGAACTTCCAGAAGAGTTGAGGTAGAAAGTTGTAATTTTGATACCCAAACTCAACACTATTATTCAAAAGAAAGAGATCATGATTACATTTCATTGGAAAGACTCCTTGAAAAGATTGTTTCACAACAAAAGAAAAATGCATCAAACCCACTCTCACTCCAAAAGAAAAATGCATCAAACCCACTCTCACTCTTTTACAAATAAAGATGTATTAAAATGAAAATGATCAATTTCAATTAAATATATATAGTATCATATAAGGAAACTAGACATACATTATCAACAAAGTAGGTGGTACATGCTCACTTCCATACACTACTGTAAATCTTAAATAGCCCCACTACTCCTTTGAGCACGCTGAGTAAACCAAAACTAACTGTAGAAAAAAAAAAGAATAGAAACAAGAATTAAACAACATTCAACAAATACTTTAGCCATTATTTCTTTATAGGATCTGTTCAAAAAGAAAAAGTTTGAGAAAACAAGCAAGATAAATTGCAAAAGATCAAATTTGTGGAATGGTTGGGTAAATTGTCCCATAGGTTTCCACTAGTCTTGTACACGGTAACAACCTTCTATTATAAATGTTGTGCATGCAGCTAAATTCACGCACTCAGCTTGAAAATTTTGCAATTGAACATGTACTTTGTGTTCAAATTTAAGGCAAATGCTTTATACTTTGATACTAATTTTTTCGCACATGTTTGACAAACTCTAGTATCATTAGACTTTTAGAAATTGAATCTAAATCAAATTCTCGGGAATTGTAAATGAACTTGTCAATGCATGAAGATGGAATTATATCGCGCCGATCAGATTTGGCGCAACTTGGCCCTCTCCAACATATCCTAAATTTGGCCCGATCCAACGGTTAACTAGGGAGATATGTCCCCCGCACTGGACTGCATTTTTCTGGACAGTCAAACCATTCACCTCCAGTATTGACGGTGGCTTCAAGTCCAATGACTGTTATTCAATTCACTGTCTAGGGACAGTCATTATAAAATAGAAACTAATCACTTTTAAATCTCCCGATAACTATTAAAACATAATAAATCAATCCACTTCTATCCCTATTATCCATAGAAGAGAAGATTTGGGCATCCAATGCATTGACTGTTGCACAGGGTCATGGTTATGGGACAGTCACTTAAAAAACATGGATTAAATGCTTTAAAAAACTTCACACAACAATACAAATCATCACAGGAATGAGTAGTCATGATAATACAATCCATTCACTTCCATTTTACATTGTAAAAAGTGTTTTTAACCACCAAGGAGGAGACCGAGTCCTTACGGCAGAGACAGGGCCAGTCATGAAGAATTTACATTTTATTGAATAAAATACGTATTGCATTGCTTCTCTTCATTCTAGACTCCCTTACCAATCTCCCCTTACTCCTATCTACCAAAACTCACGCCTATCTCTATCAAATAAGCCTCTCAAAGGTCGGCTAACCTCCTGCAAAATCGTCACAGTCAGTTATAATGACTGTTACAGTTTTAGTTTTTGTTTGTCTTGTTGTCTAGTTGACAACTAGTTGTCAACTTCGACAACTTTAAGCCTTTTTCCTTATTTTTTAACCTTCCAAAAGGTTGTAGGATCCCATTCTAATCGTCTAGACACCTTAAACCCTCTAAAACCCTCATACAAGCCTTTTAGGCTTATTTTGCCATTATAGGCCATTTGCATATTTTAGCACTTCAAGTGCTTTTACATTATTTTATTGGCTTTATTAGCCATTTTACATCCATTATAGACCTTATAGGTCTTTAGATCACTCCTGCAACCTAGGATCAACATAATGACCCTTAGTGACCCCTAGGTGCACTTTAACTTCTCAAATGCCATTAAGGCTTACAAGGCTTGATCCTTTACCAAGGATGCACAATTATTACAAACATCATTAAATGACCATTATTGGTCTATTACAATATCAAATGACCTCTCGAAGTCATGTTTGCTTACAAATCCACCCACGGCCTTCTAGTGACCCTGGTGTACTCCTGAGGTCTTGTGCCTGACCTTGGTGCCCCTACACCACAAAGTAGAAATTTGTTTCAACTGAGAGGAACCAAAACCAATCTTTCTACATTGTTGAACCCTACCAAAGTAGAAATTTGTTTCAACTGAGAGAAACCAAAACCAATCTTTCTATAATAGTTGTTTTAAATTAATCCTTAAAAAGGTTTTAAAATCTTATCATCTGCAAAATGTGCATTCAGCAAAATTTGGGTGTCCCCTAGAATCATCTCCTTTTATTTTGTATCCCTTTAAATCCATATTTCTGTGTATCAAAATTTTATGGATCTACATGGCTCTATCTTTTAAGTCTATGTTGTAGAATCATAGAAGAAATGAGCTGAAGAATAGAAAAAATTAATAAGAGTATTGGGCATACTTATCTAGATTCAACCTAGGTTTGTATCAATGTCAATGTTGATGCCACTCCTGCTATTACAAAAAGTGTCAAAATTACACTCATCTAAAAAGTGGAAAGAGTTCAAATGTAGAAAAAATATTAGTGAACCCTACCAAAGAAAAATTTGTTTAAGCTAAAATGATTCAGTACAGATGTGACTACAAATGTTTATTCAATAAAATTGATTGATAGCTAGAGATCTAATTTGATTCATAAATAAGACATGATTTGATTTAAGTATAGTTATCACAAAGGTACTATAATTTTATCAGTGCATTTTCCCAACCCCTCAACACAAAAATCTGTAGACATGAGTACAATAGAATGCCCAACCCAGAGAGAGCTCACAAAGGAGTGACCACTCGATCTTAGGTTTCTATGGGCTCACCTCTACTATCATGGACAATAGTGGCTGTGGGTTTCAGATTTCATTAATAGAAGACAATTTTGGATCAAGAAACTCCACTACTCCACTACTCGACCAGTCTGATAGCAGCAGAGGCATTCAACTCAAATTCTTTGATTTTCTTGCAACTTATCTGAAGAACATAAATCCAAGGGATTAGCGGAAACAACAGTAGAGGCTTCTGATAAGGAAAGCTCTAGGTAATAACAATGTTAATGATGGAAATGCCACAAGTGGTGATAGTGGTTTACCCATAGGAATTGCTACAGAGTACACTAATCGTAGCATGAAACATTATAATGTTTCAATTTCATTTCCACAGTGGCAGCACAATGGAAATTCATCTAGACGTTGTGGTCATGGTAGAACCCACCTTACTAAATCAATATGCTCTAATACAAAATCATAAGAAGTAGGAAAAAAAATATTAGCTTATAGAAGATCCGGCAAATGTAAACATACAAAAATATTTAAAACTAATCACCATTACACAAAGGGACAGCCAACAGAACAATTAACTAATTACATATTTTGATTTCTAACAGAGTACATTTCCAAATAGCGAGATGACAGGGGGTTGGTGCCACTTTGCCAGGCATTATAGAATTGTGACAACTTTCGTTCCCTTGTGTTTATTAGACATTAGAATTTCATAGTTATTAGTAGATTTTAATATTTATTCTAAAGAAAACTCTGTAATTTGGGGATATGCCATATCATTATATGATTGATTTTGGGATGGGCAGCGAAGACCGGCTCAAGGGAATCCTAGTAGAGCAATTATTTTTAGTTTGGCTTCAGATTTTAATGATAAAAATAAAAATGTTGTTACATATTTCTTGAAAGCACAGTTTCCACTGTTATTTATGTGCATTTTGAAAGCATTTTTAAAGAAAACTTTGTAATTTGAAGATATGCCATATTGAATTACATGATTGATTTATGGAGGACCTAGTCGAGGGAATTCTAATAAGGTAATTATTTCTAATTTTGAAGATGAAAGCAAAAATAAGCCATAATTTTGAGAAAAAACCACAGAAATATGGACATAAAACCTGATTATGCAGATTCCCACTAAAGGGGCAGAGCATAGCAGCTTGCTTGTAATAATTTGCAGCAACAGTCCAATCATGGTCTTTTGCATTGTATATAGAAAAGAGCTCCTTGTATCTTGCCAAATCCCATAAATATATAAACAGTCCGTGACGAGAAACGGCGTGGGTACTGGAACCCTAGTCCTAATCTTTCAAACAGAATAAACCCTCCCCTGGTGAGGCTGAGTGGGGAAGAGAATATTTTGCCCTCAATTCAACAATAAGAGAGTGAAAATAACCAAACGCCTCGTCCAAAAAAGCTTTGAAGGAATTGGTGATGCGGGAGCCATGGTGGTGGCACTAGGGTTTTTGTACAACCCACAAGGGCATCCAAGGTGGGGAGGAATCCCTGGCGAATCCCTCCAGGAGCTCGCAGGGGAAGAACCCCTCCAAGATCTCACCGATCCAGCCCTTTCTTTACGGCTGAGGGTATAAAGGGTTGAGCTAACAAAGTATCAGGGACCCTTCTGGAACCCTATTTCAAATAATGGGTGACCCTAAAATAGCATGGCTGCCCAGGCCATTGCCATTATTCACCAGCACTTGGGAAACGGACAACGATTCTTCAGGCTTTGCGAAGTGAACATAATAGATATTATATTTTTATTTTTATCAGTTCAATACATTTTATCGATCAGATTGTTTACCGGTGAAGTTTACCACACGAATATTTATCAAGACTGATGACTGAGCTTACTAACTATTAACTGCTTCAATGCACATGCACGTGCATCGAATTCTAAACATAAAAGAACTGCGACTTTTTAAAAAGCGTCTAAAATTTTTGTTTTATTCGCATGTGATTGAAGAAAACTAAACTTTTATACGGTGAGAAGGCTACATGAATGTAGTTCGTTATGACAACTAAAATACTATCTGAAAGCAAACTGAAGTGGTGATGCACAACTACGGTTATAGAAATAAAATAACGATAATAATAATATTTTTTATATAAGATAATCAACTCAAGTCAAGCCTTTTAGAAGGGTTGAGAATTGTTTATAAATAAGTTGGTATCATATTTCACAAACGATAGGCGTACGAGTGTAGCTTACAAGGAGGAATGGAGAAGAGTGAGATTGAACTTCCAGAAGAGCTGCGGAAGAAAGTTGTAATTTTGCAATGTGAATCTGAGAAAGGAGGCAGCTGCAATGTGTATTTGGTTGGAACAAGTCATGTCTCTAAACAATCATGTAGGGATGTTGAAGCGATTATTAGCTTCTTGAAACCAGATGTTGTATTCCTAGAGTTGTGTAAAACCAGGTTTCAGCAGTTCAATTCTCGAAAAGGTCGACATACAAAGGTACGAAAATCTACTAATGCTATGGTTCATAGTAACAGCTCTAATGCCGTTGAAATTCTTTTAGGCTCGGTTATGAAAAAAATAGGAAAAGAACATGGAGTTGCTCCTGGGTCTGAGTTCCAAATTGCATGTAGAGAAGCAAAGAAATATGGTAGTAAGATTGTATTGGGTGACAGACCTCTTAAGATAACATGCCAAAGGGCATGGTCAAGGATGAGCTTCTCGCACAAAGTTAAGTTTGTTCTCGTCTCTCTATTAATGCTGGCTCCTACATCTCTAGTATCGCTACTTGAAAATTCACGTATTGGAAATCATACAGAATTCACAAAAACGGTTTTCCCAAGTTTGGGAGAAACGCTCATTTATGAAAGGGATTTGATTATGGCCTCAAGATTGTTTGAAGTTGCAAAGGAGTACAAATCAGTAGTAGCAATTGTGGGACGTCTGCATGTTGCTGGTATTCAGAAAAATTGGAAGAAACCTGTTGATATAGAGTCTTTAATGGAAGTTAAGGCTGCAAAATCCTCATCAGCTGTGAAGCTTTGGACTTCAGTTGCTCTGGTTGCTGTTGGAATTTCCTTTTTTTCGCTTAAATGGTTGAAGTCCCGAGAACAGTAAATGGAGTCGATGAAGACTTGACTGTTAGTGTGCACGGACTAGTATTTCACTTATTTTTCCGAGTCAAACGATTTATCAATCATTTCGACTATTTTCAATGCTATTTATTTTGGGATGAGTGTCAAATATAGTTATTTAGAAGAGACATTTATTCAAATTTTGTTAATTTATCAGTGTATATTACATTCTAGTCTCTGAATGGAATCAACGAGTGTTGATCATGATATAACCAATCGTTCTAAATTTCTTAAGGCAAAATAAACATACTCTTCACAGCTTTCAATTGCATGTAAAAGTTCAATTTTGATAGGTCTAACAATTTTGATTTTTTTCATAATTTACTGAATTGAACAATATATATTTTATCATCTAAATATCATTCATTTTATCAAATTTAAAAGCTTAGAATTAATACATCTATTTGGAAAAATCTATGTAAAAGAGATCTAAAATATCAGATTTAAATCTAAAGCTTAAAAATATTATTGTATTACATTATATAATATGAATCATTTTATTTTTACCAGTACATTACTGTTATTTTTATAATTATATATTCTTTATAACATCTAATTTATCTTTATCATTATAAAATTATTATTTTTAATAATATATTATTATAATATCATCATCATATTATAATATCTTCTAATGATTATTATTATTATTATATTTTTTTAATCCTATTACCTATTTGAAACAATGAATTGTTTCTATAAAACTAGAGTTAAAATTTTGATGAAAAACAACGCATTGTTTGTAACACCCAACACCGAGTCCTCGTCCTTCATGTTCGTCGTGCCAGGCCCCCTTACTCGAACAAAATAATGATTAATTAATAATGTTAACTAATTTTTTTTTATTTTAATGCTTCCTTATTATTTAATATTTTTAACATTATTTTAGGTTTTCATTTTTTATGTAGTTATTATTATAATTATTATGCTTTTACCACATATTTTATGGTAACGGTGTAAAATCTATTCTTGGGATTATTGAATGAAGCCAATAGAGTTACCGCTACTTACGCTCAATTTTCAACATACTACCGGTCAAATCCTCGGATAAAAGATGCTACTGCTACCATTCATTATATTTATGCATGCATATAATAAATATTGCATTTCAAGAGGTTTCTTATCAGTCGCATCAATGACTACTTTTACTCCAATTTAGTACTGTCATTCCGCAAGAGCTAAAACCCACTGCATCGCTGGGTAGTGCCTAAATAGCCAACTAAAAATTAATAATATATAAGTAGAGTTTGGGAAAAAAACTAACTTAATAATAATAATATAAGTAGAGTTTGGGGGAAAAACTAAGTGTCCCCTAGGTAAGATATGCAGTTGCAGTTGTTCAATGAAACATTGAAATAAATGACATCGTCGAGCCATTCAAAATCTGACACGTAGTCCCATTGGCAAGCGAAAGATGCTCTCATTAGTCAGAATTCTATCGGCTGCATCTAACGGAATTGGATTCGCAGCCTAATGCTTGTACCCTGTAATTTTATTTGAAACTTTATTTGTCAGTCAATAATTTACATCATTTTTACCAATTTAATTTGGTTGTAAATTCATATATAACTATTGATATATTTTCTTTTAATAAAACAGTAATAAATTTAATTTTAGATGAATATTTTACAATAGTAATTTGTGATTTTTTGATAAAAATAAATAAATTTATAACATATTGACAATAAAATTTATTTTAATAACTATTTTAAAAAAAAGTTTATGTGTTTGTACATTAATAATCATATTTACTTTACAAAAAAAATACAAATAATTTTAAAAAGTGTGTTTTTAAAAATATTTTTTCTAATTAATTAATTTTTAAAAAAGAAATATCATAGAAAATTGATATTTTTAAATATAAATATGATAAATATTATATGTAATATAATTTAAATATAATATATTATTTATAAATTATAAAACATGCAACATAAATATAAATATAAGCATAAACATAAACATCTACCAATTCTATTTATTTTCAACCACTATTTAATAAGAATAATTACATATTAAAATTTCTTCATTTATTTAGTAGTTATTTGATTTTTTTTATTAGATAAATAGGCGCTACCCTCGTTTTTGAATGTGCAGATTTAAGCCTATACACAATGTTGATTATAACCCATCTTACATCTAGTTTCTTCCATTGCACTTCTAATTGGGGGCATGTGGTCTGATTAGCCCTAGGGAGCTCATGAATGGAAAATATATTTATTAGTTATTTCTATAATAATTCTATTGTTCATTAACTAAATTACTTGAATTATACGTTATAAAAATATAATTTAATCAATAATTGATAATTTATTATTATTATAAAGTCAATATTTAACTATGATTACATCTAATTGTTATTTTCTATGTTATTATCTTATAAATGTCAACAAGCATTCTAGAATGGAAAATGGGTGAAGTTACTGAATGCTAAGAGTGTGTTTCCAAAAATTCTTTATCTTTAGCTTAACTTTCTTTCTTTTCAATTTGATATATATTCTAATATTTTTCAATCTAAAAATAAGAAATTTTAATCATTTATATGTGAAAATAATAATTTACAAACATGATATTTCAAAAAAGCACCATATAATAAATTTTTGATAGATAAACAAATATTAAATAAAAATTTAAAAAAGTAAACATGATTTTGTAAGTACAATGTCCAATAAATATCATTTTAAAACAACTAGTAATCTCACCTAAGTGATCATTTAAATTTATCATATTCCATGAATATTTTCTATTGATCACATAATTTCATAGAAGTGGCTTAGGAAATTAAAACAACATCAAAGTTGTTTTTCTTAATATTATGAAATGATGAGATATCAAAGAAAGGAAGATGAGTCTTAGGGCCGGTTAGATCATTTTGTAATACAATTGAAACAATGAAAGAATTATTTTAGTAAGATAAAAATCAAAACAAATTTTAACATTAAGAATTCAATTAGAAAAGAAATTAACACTTATGCTATTTTATTTTTATATAAACACATAAGAATACCTTATACATAAAATTAATATAATTATTATATAAATATATGATATATCATTAATTTATAAGGTAGGTAGTTGAATTAACAAAATATAATAAAATTAGTAAAAATTAAATGTTTAATCCATAATTATAATAAGATAAAAATTAAAACTAATTTTAACATTAAGAATTTAATAAAAATAAAAAAATTAACAATTATAATATTTTACTTATATATAAAAACCTAAGAATACATTCTATGTAAAATTAATATCACTATTATAAAAATATATGATATTTATAGGGTAGATGGATGAATCAACAAAATATAGTCAATATATTTCAAAATTAAAATGGTTTCTTTCTTTTTCAAGTTAGATTAAATCTAAAACTTGATGGTGCTACCCATGGTAATGTAAGTGTGTTTGGTATCACTTGTTTGATAAAGAGATGAAAAAGTAAGATTCATTCTTGCTATTTTTAGAATGCTATTTCATGACAAAAATAAGAAAGCTAGATTCCAAGACCTTTTGATAGCCTTGCATCTATGAGTAAGTAATGGTTTTTGTGGCATAGATTTAGAAGGGAACTCCAAATTAGGCATTAGTGTTGGGATTAAGAGGAGTTGTATAAATTAAAAGCTTAATAACATATTTACACTAGTCAAACATTTCTAATAATTTACATAATTAGTAAATCTAGTATTGTTATTGAAAAGTAAATCAAATAGTATTTTCAATTACAAATCACATTATCCATTAGAAAGAGGATGCCATCAAGGCATATTGCTCACATGCATGAGAAAACATTAGCATCTAAGAATACCCCAAAAGAATACATTACAATACAAGTAGCTTTAGCTTTGTCACATTTGGTAAATGAAACTCCATCACAAGAAATCCAAAACTCATTTTTTTTATCCTTCACAAAAGTTAAATATGAAACACTATATCTTTGAGCTCCCAAAACATGACAAGAAGAATCTCTTTTCCAAACAAATGTAAATGTGACTCACCATCATTAGATTAACTACACAAGAACATATTTTAGGTTGGAATTGACTAAGACATGAGGGTCATCCATACCACGATTAGAAATAACTTCTTCAAGAATCTAGGGAATCATGCACAAGATCACATCTTTCTAGATGTGCTTCTAATGATCATGGTCAACATATTTTATGAAAAATGTATGCCAATTTCTTCACTTATAAGTACATGAGAAAGAAGAACAAGAAAGAGGTCATGGAACCCATCAAAGGTTTTGCTGACTCAAAAAGTTGTGAAGATATCAATACGGTATTTCATATTAAAGCTTTGAAGAATGATATTGCTAATTGGAAAGCCACCATGGAGCCCAATAAGGCCCTCATCACCACCGTCATCAATGTCTTCTTTAAACACATTGATCAAAATGAATCATAGCTTTATAAAGGATTGAAGATACACATTACAAGAGTTAGCTAAGGGCTTCCTCTATATCCTTGACAATAATGTCAAAGTGTGAGTATATTATATGAGTGACAATGATGAATAACAATAGAAGAAAAATATTTGAATGCTTGTTTGTCTAAATTTCTCAATTCTAAGACTAAACCTATTCCTAGTTATTTTTAATCTTTTTAATCAAAAAATAATGCCCTATGATAACAACTTCCTCCCAAGATATATGAGGAAAATATATCATAAATTTATGATATTGCTACAATAATTTGATTGTATCTAGAAAACTACACAATTGAATTATGATAACAATATCATAATTTGACTTATAAAAAATGTCTCTTACATTTTAATACTATAAATTTCTTTTTTTTAAAGTCAATTTTAAAGATAATATCACTGAAAAAATAAGAAAGATCTAATTTCTAATTTTTCAATATTTTGAATGCAAAGAGCCCTAATTTAAAGCATCGCACTTCCCTAGTCTCTGACAGCAACCAACAAAGAAAACTCATTGACGACAATCATCCGTCGTGGTGAGAATTATTTTCACCGATCTCATGAAACTCGCAAGAAGTCATTTCCTTAACTTTTGTGCTGGAGAAAAAATATGTCAGTTTGAAAAATTTGGCGCCACGAGGGGATAGAAGGAGTTTCCTTTGCGATGGTAGTCGGAGTTGATGCTGAGACCTCCTTCATTTTTTCTTCTCCTCAAGGGTCTGTTTCCTCTTCTTCACTTGCCCAATACACGACATATTGCAAGACGTGGGCTCTGGAGGTTCGAACTCGCGAACATTTTTCTTTTCCATGGCTACTTTTTGAATTAAAAAATTATGGCATCGTCTGTTAGGTCTACAGCCATAGTCTCTGCCTAGACCAAGTAGAGCCATGTGGCACCTAGTCATTATGGACACCATCTTTGGAAAATGGAAAACACCCTCAGTAACAGTGGAAGCGGGTTCTTGAAAATGCGAGGGAGTACATATCACCTGCAAGGATGTTGTCACTCATTTTTCCTTCATCTCCCTCCTCTTTTGGTACTGTAAGACCTTCGTACACATCTACAGTGTGGCCAAGATTGTTTGTCAGCGCGCGGAAAGCGTAGTTTCCACTGTTATTTATGTACATTTTGAAAGCATTTTTAAAGAAAACTTTGTAATTTGAAGATGTGGCCCAAAATTACATGATTGATTTATGGAGGACCTAGTCTAGGGAATTCTAGTAGGGCAATTATTGATGAAAGAAAAAATAAGCCATAATTTTGAGAAAAAACCAGAAATATGAACATAAAACCTGATTATGCAGATTCCCACTAAAGGGGCAGAGCATAGCAGCCTCCTTGTAATAATTGGCAGCAACAGTCCAATCATGGTCGTTTGTATTGTCTATAGCAAAGAGCTCCTTGTATCTTGCCAAATCCCCTAAATATATAAACAGTCCGTCACAAGAAACAGCGTGGGGACTGTAACCCTAGTCTTTCATACACAATAAACCCTCCCCTGGTGAGGCTGAGTGGGGAAGAGAATATTTTTCCCTCAATTCAACAATAAGAGAGTGAAAATAACCAAACGCCTCGTCCAAAAAAGCTTTGAAGAAATTGGTGATGCAGGAGCCATGGTGGTGACACTAGGGTTTTTGTACAACCCACAAGGGCATCCAAGGTGGGTAGGAAATGATCCCGGGCACATTAAACTTCTGTGCAATGGGGCAGGAATTTACGGGCATCCCACCTGCGCCTTTTGCATCTGTGTCGCCCTTTGAGCCTGGCGAATCTCTCCAAGAGCTCGCAGAGGAATAACCCCTCCAAGATCTCGCCGATCCAACCCTTTCATTGGAACAAAACTAAGAGTATCTTGCATCATATTTAGGGCACTACATAGTTTGGAATTAACTACATATTAGGGTATGCTGAGATTGTGAACTGTATTGAATCAGAATGGCTCAATGATGTTCATGATCACGATTCTACCTTCAACTTTTTCATTTGTCTTAATCTGGGTATAGTTGCTAGGAATTTAAAGAAGTAAAATACTATTGCATTATCATCAAAACAGATTGAGTATTGAGGAGGTGTCTTAGCTAGGAGCCTCTTTAGGTTGAATAATTTGATGGTTGAGTTTTTCTAATCTAACACTTATCCCACTACTCTTTGGTGTGAAATCTATCATAAAATGAGTGCACTAAGCATATTTACATCTACATGTACTTCTTTTGAAAACTCACATGTACACATCTTCACTAAACCTTTGGCATCTTCTAACTATCTTCAGTCATGATCAATGTTAGGGATGACGGAAGTATTCCTTGGGTGGTCTTGAGGAGTTCTCCTACTTGTCACATGTTTTCTCCTTTACATAGGAGATTTCTCCAACATTGTTCCTCTCCTTTTCTCTACTTGTGAGAAATTGCATTTCATTGTGAGTTAGTGTAAGCATCTATTCTATGTACACTTTAAAGTAAAGTTTTCACTTAGGCACTAGTAGGTGCATTAAAATTTACTGTACTTCTCAATTACCATTTCTTCTAGAAGCATTGATACAAAAAATTGATCATTGAATTCATTCCGTATTCATTTATAGTCTATATAAAAAAAATTAAAACCTTTTATTGTTAGGTACTATCAAGAAGATAGCTCCCTATATTAATTTTTTTTAAATTTTACAAAAATTAACCATTACATAAAAAATATGTTCACTTCAAAATCAACCCAAACTATACTACAAACCCAATAACCTTAGGGAACATCCTAACAAGAGACCAAACATGATACAAAGTATCCACTAAGAATGTACATTATTCCATTTTCAATTCTCCCGTCAAACATCTCTTTGTGAGGAGGTACCAAACCCATATTAGCATTAATGAAGGCCGTAAAATTATCCAATGTACCTTTCCTCACCCATATTAGTATTAATGGAGGCCAAAAAAAATATCCAGTATACCTTTCCTCATCACTCCATTTTTAAAAAGTGACCATGCTTTCGGCATCATGGTATTTTGTTCTTTTAACATTCAATTCAAATATGTCAACCATTTGGCTAGTGATATTGTCTACCACATTCCTAATACTCTCCAAATATGTATCAATTATCACCCTATGTTATATTTTTGTACAAAAAAATAAACTCCTTGTGACTATGACAAAAGGCACAAAAAAAATATTTCAAACACCTATCCATATTGCACATGACCTTCCCTCCAAACATCTTGCCCCACAGATTTCACCACAACCACTCTTTTCTCCACATCAGAAAACTTTAATAAACCCTCGATCTATTCTTCCTGTAGTTCCACCTTAGGCTTACATCTGCAATTAACACCAAAGTAGGATGCCATCTTCTGCAACTAGAATGAGACACTCCCTCTCCTAAATACAATTTATCTTCTTCTCCCCAACTAGTAGTAAAATTTTTAACTCTCAATTCTATCTATCACACTCAAGATTCTGCCAGATCCGTACAATTAGCCTATCTTGATTTGAAAATTTGTATGCAATCTTAAAAATTTGTATGCAATCTTAAAAATTTGTATGCAATCTTAAAAATTTGTATGAAATCTTAAAAAAATTCAATTTCATGATTTTTTTTTAACTTAAAAACTAGAACAACCAATATTCATGTACCACCAATTAACATTTACCATACAAAATTATTAAAATTGGCTCATAAGAAAATACTAATTTTGTGTTTATAAGCCAAAATTACATGAACTCCTTATCGCTTCAAATTCAAGGAGGAACATACTATATATACGATAACCACATAACCTTTGCCCAAGAAGGGAACCCCTTCTCACAGCCTTGAAAGAACTAAAGTCCTTCGATGAAAACTTTTAGTCTAAAAATGACTCCTTATTTGTGCAACCACAATCTACCAATAGAGCTAGTAGCCTTTCATAATTTTAACATAGGTCACATCTGACAATGATGGCATGGACTTGACTATTAGTTAATCCTTAAAAAGGTTCAAATCTTATCATCTGTAGAGTGCGCATTCAACAAAATTTGGGTGTCCTCTAGAATCATCTCTTTTTATTTTGTATCCCCTTAAAACCCTTTTTCTGTCAATCAAAATTTTATGGATCTAAAAGTCTCTATCTTATAAGTCTATGTTGTAGAATCATAGAAGAAGTGAGCTGAAGAATAGAAAAATTTAATGAGTATTGGAAAATGCCAATGTTAATGCCACTCCTGCAATTACAAGAAGTGTTTGTCAAACTTACACTCATCTAAAAAGTGGAAAGAGTTTGCAGAAAAAATATTAGTGAACCCTACCAAAGCAAAATTTGTTTAAGCTAAAATGGATTAGTACAGATGTGGCTACAAATGTTTATTCAATAAAATTGATTGATAGTTGGAGATCTAATTTGATTCATTAATAAGACATGATTTGATTTGAGTATATTTATCACAAAGGTACTATAATTTTATGAGTGCATTTTCCCAACCCCTCAACAGAAAAATCTATAGACATGACTACAATGGAATGCCCAAATCCAAAGAGAGCTCACAAAGGAGTGACCACTTGACCTTAGGTTTCTTTGGGCTCACCTCTACTATCATGGATAATAATGGTTGTGGGTTTTAGAAGAAGACAATTTTGGATCAAGAAACTCCATTATTCCACTATTCAACCAGTCTGGTAGCAGCAAAGGCATTCAACACCAATTCTTTGATTTTCTTGCAACTTATCTAGAGAACATAAATCCAAGGGATCAGTAGCAATAACAGTAGTGGCTTCTGATAAGGAAAGCTCTAGGTAATAACATTGTTAATGATGGCAATGCCACAAGTGTTGATAGTGTTTTACCTGTAGGAAGTGCTACAAAGTACACTAATAGTAGCATGAAAAATTATAACATTTCAACTTCATCTCCGGAGTGGTCGCACAATGGAAATTCATCTAGACATTGTGGTCATGGTAGAACCAACCTTACTAAATCAGTATGGTCTAATACAAAATGATAAGAAGTAAAAAAATAAAATCAGCTTATTGAAGATCCAGCAAATGAAAACATTCAAAACCTGTTTAAAACTAGTCACCATTACACAAAGGGACAGCCAACAGAACAATTAACTAATTACATATTTTGATTTCTAACAGAGTACATTTCCAAATAGCGAGGTGGTAGGAGGTTGGTGGTACTTTTCCAAGCATCATAGAATTGTGACAACTTTCATTCCCTTGCATTTATTAGACATTAGAATTTCATAGTTATTAGTAGATTTTAATATTTTTCAAAAGATAACTCTCTAATTTGGGGATAGGGAGTGAAGACTAGCCCAAGGGAATCCTAGCAGAGCAATTATTTTTAGTTTGGCTTCAGATTTTAATGATAAAAATAAAAATGTTGTTACATATTTCTTGAAAACATAGTTTCCACTGTTATTTATGTATATTTTAAAGGCATTTTTAAAAAAAACTTTAAATTTGAAGATATGTCATATTGAATTACATGATTGATTTCTGGAATACCTGGCCAAGGGAATTCTAGTAGAGCAATTACTTCTAATTTTGATGATGAAAGTAAAAATAAGCCATAATTTGAAAAAAAACACAGAAATATAGACATAAAACCTGATTATGCAGATTCCCACTAAAGGGGCAGAGCATAGCAGCTTACTTGTAATAATTGGCAGCAACAGTCCAATCATGGTCATTTGTATTGTCTATAGTGTTGAAGTATGTTGTGTTCCAGCATGGCAATTTAATCTTCCTTGTCTACTGCGCACTTTCCTCTCCTTCCCATCATACCTTGTCGCATGATCGCAAGGCTTCTCTCTCCTCCCTTGTGATCATGCGACCGCACTCCCTTTCTACCTTCTCTGCCCTGTCATCCTTTTCCACCTACCGTTGGCATTCTTTCACTGCCTTGTCGCATGATCGCAAGGCTAGCTTTCCTCTCTTGTGATCATGTGACTTCCTCATTTTTGCCCATCTCTTTATGAGATTGACTTTTGCTTGCCTGGTTTTGTTTTTTATGTGCGCACCTGTGATCTCTTAAATGCTCAGCTTTTTGTTTTCTGTCCGCATGTCTATCCCTAGGCTTGTTTTTTGTGTGGGGCCCTCTCCCTTTACCTTTTCACATGATCGCATAACTCCCATTTTTTTATGCGATCATGTGACCTGTACTTCCTACGACTTCCTTAAAAGTTTTGGCTTTCATTTCCAAGCACGTGGGTCCCCTTGGTTATGCTCTTGTCGCATGATCGCATGAGCATTATTTTATTCATGCGATCATACGACCTCTCTCTCCTGCGTCAGCCATTTTTTTGCTCCGCCAACTCCTATATTAATTGCATTATATTTTTTATATTTTTTTTCCTTGACATTTTGGATCGTTCGGTTATTCTCCAGGTTCATCTAGATGCTTTTAGGGAGAATATTTTGAAAATCAAAATGCAATGTTTTTTTTAAAGTTTTGTGTACTGAGAAGATACTCTGTCTTTGCAAGCAAGAAATATAGGCAATAATCTGAGCATTCTGGCAGCTCTATAAAATTTGAAAATATTTGGCATTAATATAAATAAAGTTTTATCTCTGTATACTCTATTTTTACTCTGTTCTGTTATTGTAATGTGTTGTGTTGAATCTTCCTCCATCAAAGTGGTATCAGAGTAGGTTGTTATTGAAGGGAAAAGGTTTGCTAGAGATTGAAGCTCAAAAGGATCTGGGTATTGTTTTTTCCTTAGAAGATTTCATTGTGGGCAAAGAGCAAGTCAGAGAAAAGAAAGAAAAGGGGTTTTATAAAAAGGAGAAAGTGTTACTGGTAAACCATTGCAGGAACTAGTGGGAGTATTTCACAGCCCCAGATTCCAATTTTTAAAGGCAAGAATTATGACTATTGGAGCATCAAAATGAAGACTCTTTTTCATTCACAAGATGTTTGGGATTTAATGGAGAATGGGTTTCCTAAACCACCAGACCAGCAGGCATATCAGGCCCTTTCACAAGCAGATAAGGATTTATTGAAGGAAAATAAGAAGGATGTAAAGGCACTATTTTTCATTCAACAAGCAATGGAAGAATCAATCTTTCCAAAGGTTGCAGCTACCACAAGATCAAAACAAGCATGGGACAGTTTGCAGACAGCATACCAAGGCACAGGGAAGGTAATAATGGCAAAACTACAAATACTTAGAAGGGATTTTGAGAATTTACAAATGAAAGACTCAGATTCAATAGATGCTTTCTTCACTCATGCAATGTCTGTAGTAAATCAGTTAAGGACCTATGGAGACACTGTTGAAGATCAAAAGATTGTGGAAAAAATACTTAGAAGTCTACCTGCTAAATTTGATGCTGTAGTAATAGCTATTCAAGAGGCCAAAGATCTTTCTATATTATCAGTAGATGAGTTAATGGGGTCACTTCTAGTCCATGAGCAAAGACTGAACTGAACTGGGTCATCATCATTTGAAAATGCATTCAAGACTCAACTCTCATTTGGCAAGTCAAGAGGGAGATCAAACAACAGCAGAGGCAGAGGACGTTTCTCATCAAGAGGAGGAAGAGAAAACACACAATTTGAAAGCAGAAGACCACCATCAAGCCCAAATGCCCATTCTACATCAACAAGAGGAAGGGGGAGCAGTCACTCTCATAGCTATCATCAAGGAGAAAGTTATGACAAATCTAACATCCAATGTCACTACTGTGCAAATTTGGGCATTATGCATCAGAACGTAGGAAAAAGCAATATGATTTGAACAAGCAAAAGGCACATTTCACAAATGAAAATCAGTCAAACACTAGTGAACAGGACACAATATTCATAGCATGCAATGTAGCACAAAAAACTTCTAAAGAACTATGGTTCTTAGATAGTGGGTGCAGTAATCATATGAGTTGTAAAAAGGAAATGTTTTCAGTAATAGATGATTCAATAAAATCAAAAGTTAAATTGGGAAATGATCAAAAGGGTTCAGTCATGGGCAAAGGGTCAATTAACATAAAAAAAAAAACAAGGAAAAGATAAACAAATTTCAGATGTTTACTATGTTCCCAGATTACAACACAACCTTATAAGTATTGGGCAATTAGTGCAAAAGGGTTATAGAATACACTTTGAGAATGGTGAATGTGTGATCCTAGACAAGAAACCAAGCAATAGGCTGATTGCAAGAGTAGAAATGACAAAGAATAGGATGTTCCCACTAAGAATTCAAAGTGGATTAATGATTGAGCCACAAGGTTTGCAAAAGGTTGCTGAAACAGCTTTTAAAGCCTCATATAAAAATGAATCTTGGCTGTGGCATTTAAGACTTGGGCATTTAAACTTCAAAGGATTACAACTGCTATACAAGAAGAAAATGGTTTATGGGTTGCCACAAATTGAGTCACTTAAAACCAGATGTGAAAGTTGCATATTGGAAAAACAACATAGGAAGTCATTTTCGGTTGGGGAATCATATAGAGAAAAATAGCCATTAGAGATAGTTCATTCAGACATTTGTGGACCTATGCAAACACCTTCCATTAGTGGAAAACTTTATTTCATAACATTCATTGATGATTTTAGCAGAAAGGCATGGGTTTATTTCTTGAAGTACAAATCTGATACATTTGTTGTGTCCAAAGAGTTCAAGGCAAAAGTTGAAAAAGAAAGTGGATATCCTATTAAGACATTGAGAACCGATCAAGGTGGAGAGTATCTCTAAACTGAATTTCAGAATTATTGCAAGGAAAATGGCATACACAAACAATTTACAGCAAGGTACACACCTCAACAAAATGGGGTAGCAGAGAGAAAGAATAGAATAGTCATGGAAATGGCACATAGCATGATAAAGGAAAAACATCTACCAAATGAATATTGGGCTGAAGCTGTTGCATGTTCAGTCTATATTTTGAATAGTTGTCCAACAAAAGTAGTGATAAATAAAACACCAGAAGAAGCTTGGAGTAAGAGAAAACATAACATATCACATTTAAGAGTCTTTGGATGTGTGGCATACTCATTGGTACCTCAAGAGTTGAGAAGGAAATTAGATGACAAAGGAGAGAAGTGTATATTTGTGGGATATAGTGAACACTCAAAGGCATATAAGATGTACAATCCTATTACTAAGAAGTTGATAATAAGCCGTGATGTTGAATTTGTTGAAGAAGAGGCATGGGATGGCAGCATAGACAAAATAAGTTCAAGCACACCTAGTGTCCTACAAGAGAATGAAGAGGATGAAATTCAGGCTGCAAATCCTCCTACACAAGCAAATGCACCTAGAACACCATCAAAAGCACCAAGCACTCCAAATCCCACTGCCCCAACAAATAATAACAGTAGGGAATCTTCTGATCCTACAATTGCATCTTTAAGGTCTAGGTCCATAAACACATCAAAGAAGACAAGAAGCCTTAGAGAGATTTATGATGAAACTCAAGAAGATGAAAGTGCTGATTTTTGTTGTGATTTTGCATTGTTAACACAAGTTGATCCAATCTATTTTGAAGAAGCCATAAAAGAGGACAAATTGATTACAACCATGGATGAAGAGATTCAGTCAATAGAAAAGAATGAAACATGGGATCTAGTTGAGCTTCCTAAAGGCAAGGATGTGATTGGAGTAAAATGGATTTATAAGACAAAGTATGATGTTGATGGAAAAGTTGCAAAGCACAAGGCAAGATTAGTGGCAAAAGGTTTTACACAAAGGCCTGGTATAGATTTCAATGAAACATTTGCACCCGTAGCAAGAATGGATACAATAAGAATGGTCCTATCAATTGCAGCCCAAAACAAATAGAAAGTTTATCAAATGGACGTCAAATCAGCCTTCTTAAATGGAATTTTGGAAGAAGAGGTGTATGTAAGTTAGCCACCTGGATATGAAATTCTGGGAGAAGAACATAAAGTATACAGCATGAAAAAGGTATTATATGGTTTGAAACAAGCTCCTAGAGCATGGTACAACAGAATAGATTCCTATTTTGTAAATAATGGTTTTAGTAAATGTGGGAATGAACCTACCTTGTACATCAAAGTGAATGATGAAGGAGAAATTTTGATAGTCTGCTTATATGTAGATGATTTGATAATCACAGGAGATATGGAAACTAACACATTCAAGGCAGCCATGAAAAAGGAATTTGATATGACTGATTTGGGCCTCATGAGATACTTTCTTGGCATGGCGGTAAGTCAAAATGATCAAAAAAATTTCATATGTCAAAGAAAGTATGCTGGTGAATTGTTGAAAAGATTTAAGATGACAAAAGTGAATCCAGCCCCTACACCAGTTGCATTGGGTCTGAAGCTCAGCAAGGATGATCAAGGTCCAAGTGTAGATCCAACTCTATTGAAAAGATTAGTGGGCAGCCTCATGTATTTAACCGCCACAAGACCAGATATCATGTTTGGTGTTAGCCTTATTTCCAGATTCATGGAGAAACCAAAGGAGTCACATTTGAAAGCTGGAAAAATAATTTTGAGATATATAGCTAGATCAAAGAATTTTGGAATTTTGTACACTTTTTCAAATGATTATAAATTGATTGGTTATACAGATAGTGATTGGGGAGGTAGTATGGATGATAGAAAAAACACTTCCGGATACATTTTTCATCTGGGTTCTAGAGCTATCTTTTGGGCATCAAAGAAACAATCAATTGTTACTCTCTCATCAGCTGAAGCAGAGTATGTAGCAGCCACATGAGCATCTTGTGAAGCAGTTTGGTTGAGGAGAGTACTTTCAGATTTGGGGCATCATCAAGAAGAAGCTACAAAAATTTACTGTGATAACAATTCTGCAATAGCCTTATCCAAAAATCATGTATTCCATAAACAAAGCAAGCATATTGATACCAGATATCACTTCATCAGAGAATTGGTCAACAATGGTGACATCCATCTTTAGTTTTATAGGTTAAATGAATAGCTTGCTGGTATATTCACAAAACCACTGGCAAAGAATGTGTTTGAACATCTTCGGGAAGAAATCGGCATTGCAGACTTATATAACAGTGAAGATTAAGGGGGAGTGTTGAAGTATGCTGTGTTCTAGTCTGGCAATTTAATCTTCCCTGTCTACCATGCACTTTCCTCTCCTTCCGGCCATACCTTGTCGCATGATCGCAAGGCTTCTCTCTCCTCCATTGTGATCATGCGACCGCACTCCCTTTCCACCTTCTCTGCCCTATCGTCCTTTCCCACCTACCATTGGCATTCTTTCAGTACCCTGTCGCATGATCGCAAGGCTTGCTTTCCTCTCTTGCGATCATGTGACTTCCTCATTTTTGCCCAGCTCTTTATGCGATTGACTTTTGCTTGCCTGGTTTCATTTTTTATGTGCGCACCTGCAATCTCTTAAATGCTCAACTTTTTGTTTTCTATCTATGTGTCTTTCCCTAGGCTTGTTTTTTGTGTGGGGCCCTCTCCCTTTACCTTTTCGCATGATCACATAGCTGCCATTTTGTTTATGCGATCATGCGACCTGTACTTCCTACGGCTTCCTTAAAAGTTTTGGCTTCCATTTCCAAGAGCATGGGTCCCCTTGGTTATGCTCTTGTCGCATGATCGCATGAACATTATTTTATTCATGCGATCATGCAACCTCTCTCTCTTGTGTCAGCCATTTTTTTGCTCCCCCAACTACTATATAAATTGAAGTGTATTTTTTATATTGTTTTTCCTTGACTTTTTGGATCGTTCGGTTATTCTCCAGGTTCATCTAGATGCTTCTGGGGAGAATATTTTGAAAATCAAAATGGAATGTTTTTTTTAAAGTTTTGTGTACTGAGAAGATACTCTGTCTCTGCAAGCAAGAAATAGAGGCGATAATCTGAGCATTCTGGCAGCTCTGTAAAATCTGAAAATATTTGGCATTAATATAAATAAATTTTTATCTCTGTATACTCTATTTTTTCTATGTTCTATTATTGTAATGTGTTGTGTTGAATCTTCCTCCATCAAAGTGGTATCAAAGCAGGTTGTTATTGAAGGGAAAAGGTTTGCTAGAGATTGAAGCTCAAAAAGATTTGGGTATTGTTTTTTCCTTGGAAGATTTCATTGTGGGCAAAGAGCAAGTCAGAGAAAAGAAAGAAAAGTGGTTTTATAAAAAGGAGATAGTGTTACTGGTAAACCATGGTAGGAACCAGTGTGAGTATTTCACAGCCCCAGATTCTAATTTTTAATGGCAAGAATTATGACTATTGGAGCATCAAAATGAAGACTCTTTTTTGTTCACAAGATGTTTGGGATTTAGTGGAGAATGGGTTTCCTGAACCACCAAACCAGCAGGCATATCAGGCCCTTTCACAAGAAGATAAGGATTTATTGAAGGAAAATAAGAAGAAGGATGCAAAGGCACTATTTTTCATTCAACAAGCAATGAAAGAATCAATCTTTCCAAAGGTTGCAGCTGCCACAAGATCAAAACAAACATGGGACAATTTGCAGACAGAATACCAAGGCACAGGCAAGGTAGTAATGGAAAAACTACAAATACTTAGAAGGGATTTTGAGAATTTACAAATGAAAGACTCGGATTCAATAGATGCTTTCTTCACTCGTGCAATGTTTGTAGTAAGTCATTTAAGGACCTATGGAGACACTGTTGAAGATCAAAAGATTGTGGAAAAGATACTTAGAAGTCTGCCTGCTAAATTTGATGTTGTAGTAATAGCTATTCAAGAGGCCAAAGATCTTTCTATATTATCAATAGATGAGTTAATGGGGTCACTTCTAGTCCATGAGCAAAGACTGAACCGATCTAAGTCATCATCATTTGAAAATGCATTCAAGACTCAGCTCTCATTTGGCAAGTCAAGAGGGAGATCAAACAACAGCAGAGGCAGATGACGTTTCTCATCAAGAGGAGGAAGAGAAAACACACAATTTGAAAGCAGAAGACCACCATCAAGCCCAAATGCCCATTCTACATCAACAAGAGGAAGGGGGAGCAGTCACTCTCATAGCTATCATCAAGGAGAAAGGTATGACAAATCTAACATCCAATGTCACTACTATAGCAAATTTGGGCATTATGCATCAGAATATAGGAAAAAGCAATATGATTTGAACAAGCAAAAGGCACATTTCACAAATGAAAATCAGTCAAATACTAGTGAACAGGACACAATATTCATAGCATGCAATGTAGCACAAGAAACTTCTAAAGAACTGTGGTTCTTAGATAGTGGGTGCATTAATCATATGAGCTGTAAAAAGGAAATGTTTTCAATAATAGATGATTCAGTAAAATCAAAAGTTAAATTGGGAAATGATCAAAAGGTTTCAGTCATGGGCAAAGGGTCAATTAACATAAAAAAAAAAAACAAGGCAAAGATAAACAAATTTCAGATGTTTACTATGTTCCCAGATTACAACACAACCTTATAAGTATTGGGCAATTAGTGCAAAAAGGTTATAGAATACACTTTGAGAATGGTGAATGTGTGATCCTAGATAAGAAACCAAGAAATAGGCTAATTGCAAGAGTAGAAATGACAAAGAATAGGATGTTCCCACTAAGAATTCAAAGTGGATTAATGATTGAGCCACAAGGTTTGCAAAAGGTTGCTGAAACAGTTTTTAAAGCCTCATATAAAAATGAATATTGGCTGTGGCATTTAAGACTTGGGCATTTAAACTTCAAAGGATTATAGTTGTTATACAAGAAGAAAATACTTTATGGGTTGCCACAAATTGAGCCACTTAAAACCACATGTGAAAGTTGCATATTGGAAAAACAACATAGGAAGTCATTTCCGGTTGGGGAATCATATAGAGAAAAATAGCTATTAGAGATAGTTCATTCAGACATTTGTGGACCTATGCAAACACCTTCCATTAGTGAAAAATTTTATTTCATAACATTCATTGATGATTTTAGCAGAAAGGCATGAGGTTATTTCTTGAAGTACAAATCTGATACATTTGTTGTTTTCAAAGAGTTCAAGGCAAAAGTTGAAAAAGAAAGTGGATATCCTATCAAGACATTGATAACTGGTCAAGGTGGAGAGTATCTCTCAACTGAATTTCAGAATTATTGCAAAGAAAATGGCATACACAAACAATCTACAGCAAGGTACACACCTCAACAAAATGGGGTAGCAGAGAGAAAGAATAGAACAGTCATAGAAATGACACGTAGCATGATAAAGGAAAAACATCTACCAAATGAATATAGGGCTGAAGCTGTTGCATCTTCAGTCTATATTTTGAATAGTTGTCCAACAAAAGTAGTGATAAATAAAACACCAGAAGAAACTTGGAGTAAGAGAAAACATAACATATCACATTTAAGAGTCTTTGGATGTGTGGCATACTCATTGGTACCTTAAGAGTTGAGAAGGAAATTAGATGACAAAGGAGAGAAGTGTATATTTGTGGGATATAGTGAACACTCAAAGGCATATAAGTTGTACAATCCTGTTACTAAGAAGCTGATAATAAGCTGTGATGTTGAATTTGTTGAAGAAGAGGCATGGGATGGCAGCATAGACAAAATAAGTTCAAGCACACCTAGTGTCCTACAAGAGAATGAAGAGGATGAAATTTAGGTTGCAAATCCTCCTACACAAGCAAATGCACCTAGAACACCATCAAATGCACCAAGCACTCCAAATCCCACTACCCCAACAAATAATAATAGCAGCGAATCTTTTGATCCTACAATTGCATCTTTAAGGTCTAGGTCCATAAACACATCAAAGAAGACAAGAAGCCTTAGAGAGATTTATGATGAAACTCAAGAAGATGAAAGTGCTGATTTTTGTTGTGATTTTTCATTGTTAACACAAGCTAATCTAATCTATTTTGAAGAAGCCATAAAAGAGGAGAAATGGATTACAGCCATAGATGAAGAGATTCAGTCAATAGAAAAGAATGAAACATGGGATCTAGTTGAGCTTCCTAAAGGCAAGGATGTGATTGGAGTAAAATGGATTTATAAGACAAAGTATGATGTTGATGGAAAAGTTGCAAAGCACAAGGCAAGATTAGTGGCAAAAGGTTTTACACAAAGGCCCGGTATAGATTTCAATGAAATATTTGCACCCGTAGCAAAAATGGATACAATAAGAATGGTCCTATCAATTACAGCCCAAAACAAATAGAAAGTTTATCAAATGGATGTCAAATCTTCCTTCTTAAATGGAATTTTGGAAGAAGAGGTGTATGTAAGTCAGCCACCTGGATATGAAATTCTAGGAGAAGAACATAAAGTATACAGATTGAAAAAGGCATTATATGGTTTGAAACAAGCTCCTAGAGCATGGTACATCAGAATAGATTCCTATTTTGTAAATAATGGTTTTAGTAAATGCGGGAATGAACCTACCTTGTACATCAAAGTGAATGATGAAGGAGAAATTTTGATAGTCATTTTATATGTAGATGATTTGATATTCACAAGAGATATGGAAACTAACACATTCAAGGCAGCCATGAAAAAAGAATTTGATATGACTGATTTGGGCCTCATGAGATACTTTCTTGGCATGGAGGTAAGTCAAAATGATCAAGGAATTTTCATATGTCAAAGCAAGTATGCTGGTGAATTGTTGGAAAGATTTAAGATGACAAAAGTGAATCCAGCCCCTACACTAGTTGCATTGGGTCTGAAGCTTAGCAAGGATGATCAAGGTCCAAGTGTAGATCCAACTCTATTCAAAAGATTAGTGGGAAACCTCATGTATTTAACCGCCATAAGACTAGATATCATGTTTGGTGTTAGCCTTATTTCTAGATTCATGGAGAAACCAAAGGAGTCACATTTGAAAGTTGGAAAAAGAATTTTGAGATATATAGCTAGATCAAAGAATTTTGGAATTTTTTACACTTTTTCAAATGATTATAAACTGATTGGTTATACAGACAGTGATTGGGGAGGTAGTATGGATGATAGAAAAAGCACTTTCGGATACATTTTTCATCTAGGTTCCGGAGCTATCTCTTGGGCATCAAAGAAACAATCAATTGTTACTCTCTCATCAGCTAAAGTAGAGTATGTAGCAGCCACATGAGCATCTTGTCAAGCAGTTTGGTTGAGTAGAGTACTTTCAGATTTGGGGCATCATCAAGAAGAAGCTACGAACATTTATTGTGATAACAATTCTGCAATAGCCTTATCCAAAAATCATGTATTCCATAAACGAAGCAAGCATATTGATACCAGATATCACTTCATCAGAGAATTGGTCAACAATGGTGACATTCATCTTCAGTTTTGTAGGTCAAATGAACAGCTTGTTGATATATTCACAAAACCACTGCAAAGAATGTGTTTGAACATCTCTGGAAAGAAATCGGCATTGCGGACTTATATAACAGTGAAGATTAAGGGGGAGTGTTGAAGTATGCTGTGTTCCATCCTGGCAATTTAATCTTCCCTATCTACCGCGCACTTTCCTCTCCTTCCGACCGTACCTTGTCGCATGATCGCAAGGCTTCTCTCTCGTCCCTTGCGATCATGTGACTGCACTCCCTTTCCGCCTTCTCTGCCCTGTCGTCCTTTCCCACCTACCATTGGCATTATTTCACTGCCTTGTCGCATGATCGCAAGGCTGGCTTTCCTCTTTTGCGATCATGTGACTTCCTCATTTTTGCCCAGCTCTTTATGCGATTGACTTTTGCTTGCCTGGTTTTGTTTTTTATGTGCGCACCTACGATCTCTTAAATGCTCAACTTTTTGTTTTCTATCCGTGTGTGTTTCCCTAGGCTTGTTTTTTGTGTGGGGCCCTCTCCCTTTACCTTTTCGCATGATCGCATAACTCCCATTTTGTTTATGCGATCATGCGACCTGTACTTCCTACGGCTTCCTTAAAAGTTTTGGCTTCTGTTTCCAAGTGCGTGGGTCCCCTTGGTTATGCTCTTGTCACATGATCGCATGAGCATTATTTTATTCATGTGATCATGTGACCTCTCTCTCCTGCGTCAGCCATTTTTTTGCTCCACCAACTACTATATTAATTGCAGTGTATTTTTTATATTTATTTTCCTTGACTTTTTGGATCGTTCGGTTATTCTCCAGGTTCATCTAGATGATTCTGGGGAGAATATTTTGAAATCAAAATGGAATATTTTTTTTTAAGTTTTGTGTACTGAGAAGATACTCGGTCTCTGCAAGCAAGAAATATAGGCGATAATATGAGCATTCTAGCAACTCTGTAAAATCTGAAAATATTTGGCATTAATATAAATAAATTTTTATCTCTGTATACTCTATTTTTACTCTGTTCTGTTATTGTAATGTGTTGTGTTGAATCTTCCTCCATCATATAGCAAAGAGCTCCTTTCATCTTGCCAAATCCCCTAAATATATAAACAGTCCGTGACAAGAAACGGGGTGGGATTGGAACCTTAGTCTTCAAAACACAATAAACCCTCCCCTGGTGAGGCTAAGTGGGGAAGAGAATATTTTGCCCTCAATTCAGCAATTAAAGAGTGAAAATAACCAAACGCCTCGTCCAAAAATATGCTAAAAATTCATTTCCCTCCATTCCCCTTGCCGCCTATTTGAAAATATAAAATTTAAGACAATAAAAATATTTTTAATTTTTAATTTAAAATAATAAGTTAAATATTTAAGACAAAATATCAATTTTGTCTTTAAAAAATGTCTTAAATTACCCTTGTTAAAAAAATCTGTTAATTGCGTTATTTCTGATCTTTGTTAAAAAACTGCTTACAGTAGCCTACATAAATAGAAAATTAAAGAACAGTCTTCACCGCTTAAGATGAATACCATCTGGAAGAAGACTTCTAAAAGGTATATGTGTAAGCGAACTAGACTGTAATACATCAGATGCATGTAGCGTGGTTAATTTAGAGGTAATTTATCAAGAGTATTGACTGAGCTTACTAACTATTAACTGCTTCACGCACATGCACATGCACATGCATCGAATTCTAAACATAAAAGAACTGCGACTTTTTAAAGAGCATCTATGAATTTTGTTTTATTCACACGTGATCAAAAATTGAAGAAAACCAAGATAATATACGGTTACAAGGCTACATGAATGTAGTTCGTTATGACAACTAAAATACTATCTGAGAGCTAACTGAAATAGACGAGAATCATGCTGTCAAATAATTTGTTGAAATTGAAGTGGTGATGCACAACTACGGTTATAGAAATAAAATAACGATAATAATACTATCTTATATATAAGATAATCAACTCAAGTCAAGCCTTTTAGAAGGGTTGAGAATTGTTTATAAATAAGTTGGTATCATATTTCACAAACGATAGGCGTGCGAGTGTAGCTTACAAGGAGGAATGGAGAAGAGTGAGATTGAACTTCCAGAAGAGCTGCGGAAGAAAGTTGTAATTTTGCAATGTGAATGTGAGAAAGGAGGGAGTTGCAATGTGTATTTGGTTGGAACAAGTCATGTCTCTGAACAATCATGTAAGGATGTTGAAGCGATTATTAGCTTCTTGAAACCAGATGTTGTATTCCTAGAGTTGTGTAAAACAAAGGTACGAAAATCTACTAATGCTATGGTTCATAGTAAGTACAACTTTAATGCCGTTGATATTCTTTTAAGCTTGATTATGGAAAAAATAGGAAAAGAACATGGAGTTGCTCCTGGGTCTGAGTTCAAAATTGCATATAGAGAAGCAAAGAAATATGGTAGTAAGATTGTAGTGGGTGACAGACCTCGTAAGATAACATGCCAAAGGGCGTGGTCAAGGATGAGCTTCTCGCACAAAGTTCAGTTTGTTCTTGTCTCTCTATTAATACTGGCTCCTACATCTGTAGCATCACTAGTTGAAAATTTACGTATTGGAAATCATAAATTATTCCCAGAAACGGATATCCCAAGTTTGGGAGAAACGCTCATTTATGAGAGGGATTTGATTATGGCCTCGAGATTGTTTGAAGTTGCAAAGGAGTGCAAATCAGTCGTAGCAGTTGTGGGAATGGGTCATGTTGCTGGTATTCAGAAAAATTGGAAGAAACCTGTTGATATAGAGTCTTTAATGGAAGTTAAGGCTGCAAAATCCTCATCAGCTGTGAAGCTTTGGACTTCAGTTGCTCTGGTTGCTCTTGGAATTTCCTTTTTTTCTCTTAAATGGTTGAAGTCCTCAGAATAGTATGATGGGCACTCGATTTAAAAATCATTTCTACTATTTTCAATGCTATTTGTACTTTTGGCATGAATGTCAAATATAGTTATTTAGAATAGACATTTATTCAAATTTTGTTAATTTATTGGTGTGTATTACATTCTAGTCTCTAAATGGAATCTACGATTGTTGTTCATCATATAATCAATCATTCTAAATTTCTTAGGACAAAATAAACATATTATTCAGCTTTCAATTAAATGTAAAAGTTCAATTTTGATAGGTATAACAGTTTTGATTTTTTTCATAATTTATTGAATTAAAGAATATATATTTTATCATCTAAATTTCATTCATTTTATCAAATTTAAAAGCTTAAAATTAATACATCTATTTAGAAAAATCTATGTGAAAGAGATCTAAAATATCATATTTAAATCATTTTATTTTTATCAGTACATTACTGTTATTTTTATGATTATATATTCTTTATAACATCTAGTTTATCTTTATCCTTATAAAATTATTATTTTTAATAATATATTATTATAATATTATCATCATATTATAGTATCTTCTAATGATTATTATTATTATTATTATATTGTAATCCTATTACCTATTTCAAACAATAAATTTAGGGTTAAAATTTTAATGAAAAATAGCGCATTGTTTGTAACACCGAGTTCTTGTCATTTTCTGTCATTGCATGTTCGTCATGCCAGGCCCCCTTACTGGAACAAAATAATGATTAATTAATAATGTTAACTAAAAATCTTTATTTTAATGCTTCCTTATTGTTTAATATTTTTAACATTATTTTAGGTTTTCATTTTTAATGTAATTATTATTATAAGTATTATGCTTTTACCACCTGGGGACTTATTGAACGAAGCCAATAGGGTTACCGCTAAGTATGGTTCATTTTACCACTTTGCATGCTCAATTTTCAACATACAAATAGCCAACTAAAACTTAATAATATACAAGTAGAGTTTGGAAAAAAAACTAACTTAACAAGGGACACAAGCATCAAAGTTCATGTCTATGGTGCAATGGTTTTTGGTGTAGAATATGGTGAAATGAAAATGTGGTTAAGGTAGAGTGAACAATTTCACCGCACTTAAGCTCTGGAAGTCATATAGTCATATTGAATGGCGCATTTTGGTTTTAAGTTAAAAAAAAATTATGAAAATTTGAGCAGCAACATCAAACCTAGTTTGTACACTATAGATACAATTTGGGTTGGGTTGGATAGGTGTTTGTCTGACTTACAAGTAGATCAGATGATATGCTACAAATATATTTAGTACTAAGCCATAACACTAAATGTGGCAAGTGTAAATAAAACCTACGAAAAACCAATGTTGGGTGTTAGAAAGTGTAATCCCTTTCTCAAAAAAAATAAATTAAAGATTAAATAAATCAAATGTAGGATTAAAAATCATTGTTACCTAAAAACTATTTCCAATGTGATAGTAAGCCAATGCAATCACTCTCAATGGAAATTGTGGGTTCCATTGATTCATGTTCATTATTGCTTCTATATTTTTTTGCCATTGCGGAGTTATGTTCATTGACGTGTCTTGTTTTTTTGGTCCATGTCTATTTGTATTTGGATTTTTTGGGGATTAGTTAAATTTTGTTCGTTTGTGAATATTGCACTTTGCATGTTATGTTTATCTCTTATTATTTTTTTGAGCTCTTGAAAAGTTCTTTGATTTTTCTTTTCTGCATATTACATTTCAAAACGTACGAGGGGTTCAAAATGTCTAGAAAGTGGATTAGCATCATAGAAAAGTAGTGAGTATGATTCCGTATCTAAAGATTTGTTGAAGTGCAAGTACATTTTTATTCTTGTTAATGACTAGACACTTATTTGTATATTTAACCACTTCGATAGCCAATGAATACAAAAATATATCTCCCCAAAGTCTAATTTCATTGTTAGTCTTTGTTGGTTTTGCAAACAATTGAAGTTATCTTTTAAGATATTTTAATCATAGATTATGGGAGTGCCTTGCTATGAGGAATCTATAGTTCAAGAATTAAAATATAATAACATGAATGAACATTAAGTTATAATATATGTTATTTCACCATAAATGCAAATCTAGTCATAATTGTTAAGTTTGAATCTTGATCCACACACACTATGGTAAAGGGGAATTACAGAATGAATATATTATATGTGCAAAAAAATCTAGAAATAAATAATGAAACTAGAAAGAAATGATTAAAGACATATATTTAGAAAAAATAAATAAAGATACATATTTAAATACATAATCATAGATATAAAAATGCACATGCAAATTACTTTAATATATAAATAACTAGACATGTATTTATATGTATAAACATGCAAAAAGAAATAATTAGAAGTACAATTACATTATATATAAATCCAGTCATGAAACTATATATAGAGAAATAAAAGTGTTGGGATTAGTATATAAAAATATTGATAAGGTTGTAGTTGCAAAGGTATTTTCCATGGGAAGTGTGGAAAATTATTATATAGGAAAAAGAGATAAAGGATACATGGAATAAATATATCTGAATTCTTAGTATGTAAGAATATTGATAAGGGTTTAGTAGTGAAGGAATTTTGTACAAGAGGAATGAGAATATGATTATATTGGAAAAAGAAAATAAAGGTACATGGATAAATTAGATCTAGATATTATTATATAAGAGCATGATAACGGTGCAACTGTGAAGGTATTCTGTGATAGAAATATTGCAACCAGACCCAACATCTTAGGTAAACGATGTGTATATGATTCCAATATCAATCTGCATGCAAATCAATGGCTAATAAAACATCATTATAAAAATTGAAAGACAACAAATTATTAAGTGGGTTGTCTAATAAAGTGATCTAGGTGTTAGTGTAAGTCGAACTAAATTCAATATCTGCAAGGATTTCATTCCATCTATGATTTACTGCAATCCAATAACATGTTAAGGGAAATCCATGCTATTAAGTGAATGTGGTGTTGCTATTCATTTCTATCCACCAAGGTTCCATTCCAACGGAGGTATAGTTATGAAGCAAAATATTTTCAATTTTATTGACAATATTTTTCTTGGTTTGAAAATGTGGAATTTTGTGTTTAAACATGCAGAGACTTGGAAAATGCAACCAATGCTTGGGAGTTGGTAACAATGCAAATCACCTCTTGCTTTAAAACCCAATGAACTTGTTTGTATTTTAACTGGATACTAAGCGTTTCTACGCTTGTAGTATAAGGACCTTACTTTTAAAAAATATAGAATTTATAGTTGAACAAAATAAAAGATCTTCTTTCCTTTCAACTTGTTCAAAACATAATAATTTTATCTTAGGTACACTATTATTGGTGATGGTAACTTTGAGTACATAAAATCTTGAGCTAGACAAACAAAAATATAGTTCTAATTGTTGAAGTATTCAATATTTATAAAGACGTTGTAGTTATTGAAACTCAAAAGTTTACTTTTGACTATTGAATTATTCAATATTTAAAAATAGTCTTTACTTATTTATTGAAATAATTTTATAAAAGTATGTAGTATACTCCCTTTTGATAGATTATACAATTCATTCAGGCTTAAATGACATCAAAGGTTATCCTATTTCAACAATTCTCTATATATTATGGCATGAAATGTTTTATGAAATGTTTTTGGACTTTGACAGTGAACTTTCAAAATAGTTCACTTCTTATGATTCAACATTAATTCTCCAACATGACATTACAAAATGATGCATTGTTGAAGCACAAAATTAAAAAAAAACTTCAATAATGTTTTATTTTTCTGTCATGTCCATTGACGCTTGATAATTTATATACCTACAGTGGTTGAAGGATTCCTATCTTGAGGTCATCACAATTCAAGCATTAAATCTGTAGAGAATGACTAAATTAAAGATATAAATACAATCCATCCCAATCAATGTAATAAAAACCTACTTATATCAAAATTAAAATTGAAAAAATAGTTATTTTTGTGCTACTACATTTGAATTTCAATAACTCTATGTCATATTTGTGCAAAGAAAATGCCAAATAGTAAGAGTGTTTCTTCCCAATAATCTTGTCTCCTTCTTTTCTATTTATTTATATGAGGCAGATACACAATGATCATATCAAAACTCCATAGTCAATTAAATGTAATTTTTTGATCAACAAAGTGCCCAAGCTAAAATTATATTAATAATTATGATATAAACATACTACAAATTTATCTTAAAAATATATAAGCTCAAAAATTTGTAAAAGGGGAAAAAATTTAATAGCCTTCTAAGTCAAAATTCAAATTTTTCAATAAAATATAAATTGCTAAGATTAAAGTGTATAAACATTTAACAAGGCACATCAAACTCAAGTCAATATCCCTCAAAGGCATGCAGTCTCACAAATTGTGTTGATTGGAGCATATGCACCAAAGATATGAAAACAAAAAGTCTGAAAATTTGAAAACTACAGGTATAACGCCAGTTCAAAGATAAACGGTTTCCTAGCATCCTTGATGCCTGTGCTAAAATGGAATAAGAAAAATGGTGTGACAATAACCACAAGTGCGAGGTCATTTTTTTCTCAAATTCTGACACAAAGGTAGGGAGCAAGAGGGGCCAAGGGATGGCACACCCTGATGTTCCAAGCTTGTAACACACAATGCGGAAGAAAAACAACAAGTGAGAGAAAGATAGCAAGATCTGCAATATTCTTTCATAAACAAACAGTATACATGCCGAGCTGCAAGGCCTTCCTGGTTTAATACAGATATTACAATGAATTCAAGAATCCTCAAACATGCGAGGATTTGCTACCCAACATCTTCTAAACTCCTCTAACTCATCGTCCTAACTGCCCTTAACTCTAACCCCAAACACTACATTTATACAAGAGTCTACCAAACTAAGTCGGCCTTCAGATCCATAATCAAAGGAAGAAATGGTCATATTTAGGACCACACGCTTCCCAATGACTAATACCAACATTAAATCTGTGACCCTTAATAAATGCACAAGTCGGCCCCAATAGGAATCAAAATAAACCCGTCGATAAGTAGAGATAACCGACCAGTAGCAAAGCAATACCAAGCACCAGAGAATTAATCGACCACCAGGAAATTACCGACCGCACTCAGCAACCAAAGAAAATTGCCAACAGCATGACCAACCAAATAGAGACTACCAACCAACCTAGTAAAAGAAGCAACCGAGCAACACAAGAAACAACAAAAACATCTTTTTTGTGACACATGATTGCCAAGAACCCGACATGCTCCTACATCAGACACCTGGGGTTGTTTTGAATGATTCATAGAATCATCAAGCAGATATGATTCAAGCTGCATCCAACTCAGATTGTGAAATCCATGAACTGTCTTCCATCAGTCTAATCTTCCATTTTACCAGATATTCCATGTACTATTTTCCTCTTGTGCTTTTGCCAACTCTTTCTTTCAAAATTTGTTCAACTTCTTTCTGTTTCTTAGGATATTCTGTCGGTACTATCATTTCTTCATCGGATTCATGATATTCATATAAATCAGCAATGTTGAAAATCGTTTATATGTCCATGTCATCAAGTAACTCAATCTCATATACATTTCCACTATCAAATTTCCTCAAAATCTTGCAAGGTCCAAACTTCTTCATTTTCAGCTTTCCATAAGTTCCAACAGGAAACTAACCTTTCTTCAAATGAACCATCACTTCATCACCAACATCAAATGTCTTATGTCTTCTTGATCTATCAGCTTTGTCTTTGTATTTTTTATTTCTATTTTCCAACTTCAGCTTCACATCTTCATGCAAGGTCTTCATGTATTCAACAAATTTCACTCCTTCAGCACTTCTCTTGTTTCATCATTAATGTCTCTCAAATCTGATATTCCTCTCAGTTGTATGCCATTCACAATCTCAAATGGTGTCTTTCTAGTACTCCTATTCATTGAATTATTATATGCAAATTTGGCTTGTGCCAATACAGAATCCCAATTGCCTGGTGTGTCTCCTACTAAACATCTCAAAAGATTACCCAAACTTATGTTTACAACTTTAGTTTGTCCATCAGTTTGTGGATGAATTGTAGAACTATATTTCAACTTGGTACCAAATTTCTTCCAAAGTGTTTTCCAAAAGTATCCAACAAACTTACTGTCTCAGTTAGAGATAATACTCCTCGGTAACCCATGTAGTCTCACAATTTCTTTAAGAAAAGATCTGCTACATTCACTGCATCTGATGTCTTTTTACAAGGTATAAAATGTGCCATTTTAGAAAATTTGTCCACAACTACAAATATAGAATCATTACCTCTTACTATCTTTGGTAAGCCAAGAACAAAATCCATACTGATGTCAATCCAAGGTTTCTCAGGTATAGCAATCGGTGTATACAAACTAGTATTCTAACTTACTGCTTTTGCAACTTGACAAATTCCACAACTTTTCACAAATTTCTGAACATCCTTATACAACTACAGCCAAAAGTACTTTTCCTTCAGCAAATTCTAAGTTTTATCAATGCCAAAGTGTCCAGCCAAACCACTGCTATGCTTTTCTTTTATCAAATTAGTTCTCATCACTCCTCTCGGTATACACAACTAAATACCTTTAAACAACATATCTTCCTAAATAAAATATTCATCCCATTTAGTATCATGTTGATCTTGTATAGGTGCTCTGCACTTTCTCCATGGCTCAGAAAAATTAGGATCATTTTCATACAAATCTTTCATCTCATCAAAACCAAGAACTTGAATTTTCATCTCGATCATCAAAGATCTTCTTCTACTCAATGCATCAGCAACTCGATTAGTGATTCCACTCTTATGTTTTATCACAAATGTGTAACTCTGCAAATATTCCACCCATTTCATATGTCTCTGATTCAACTTATTCTGACTACCCAGATATTGTAAATCCTTATGATCGGTATACAACACAAATTCACTCGGTATCAAATAATGTCTCCACTTCTTCAGTGCTTGAACAATAGCATAGAATTCTTGATCATACACAGAATATTTCCTTCTAGCATCATTCAACTTTTCACTAAAGAAAGCAACAGGTTTACCTTCTTGACTCAACACAGCTCCAATTGCACTTCCACTTGCATCACATTCCACTTGAAATACTTTACTGAAATCAGGTAATGCCAAAACAAGTAATTCAACAACTTTCTGCTTTAATGCCTCAAAACTTTTATCAGCTCCACGTGTCCACTTGAATTCTCTTTTGTCTCCTCTCATAGTCTCAGTCATAGCATTACAAATTGAACTGAAATTCCTTATGAACTTTTGGTAAAAACTTGCCAATCCATGAAATGATCTTACCTCACTAGCATTCACAGGTGTAGGCCAATTCAGAATAGCTTCAACTTTCTCAGGATCCATCTTCAATCCATCAATAGAAATAAAAAATCCCAAATATACAATTTCTGCTTTCATGAATGAACACTTTTTCAAATTTATCAGCAACTTTTCCTCTTTCAACCTTTGCAAAACTTGTCTAACATGTAACAAATGTTCTTCTTTGGTCTTACTAAATATCAAAATATCATCAAGATATACAATCATAAATTTACCCAAGAATTTCTTCAAAACTTCATTCATCAGCCTCATAAAAGTACTCGGTGGATTAGTCAAACCAAAAGACATAACCAACCACTCATACAAACCTTCTTTTGTCTTGAAAGCAGTCTTCCATTCATCACCTTCTCTAATTCTGATATGATGATATCCACTTTTCAAATCAATCTTTGTGAAATACTTTGCTCCAGTCAATCTGTCCATTATGTCATCCATCCTACGTATAGGAAACCTATACTTCACTATTATCTTGTTGATTGCTCTGGAATCGGTGCACATTCTCCATTCTCCATTCTTCTTAGGTGCCAATACAATAGGTACTACATAGGGACTCAAACTTTCTCTGATCAAACCTTTGTCCAACAACTCTTGAATCTGTCGGTTCAATTCCTGATTCTCGGTAGGTGTTAATTGATGAGGTGCCTTATTCAGTGAAATAGCTCCAGGGATTAAATCCAAACAATGATCAATACTTTTTTCAGTGGCAAACCATTAGGTACATTATCAGAAATGATTTCCCCATACTCGGTGAGTAACTTATCAATCTCCTCAGGAACATTATCTTCTATTTTCTTACTCAATTTGTTAGGAATCATAGCAAAACATACATCATTCCTCTTCAAAGAACTAACAAAATTTCTTCCTTCCATCAAGCAAACTTTCACAAATGTGCAAACATTACTAATAGGTTCTTCCATCAATGGCAACAAGACTCGTTTCTTTCCATTAGCCACAATAGTATACTTATGCAATCTTCCATCATATATAGCATGTCTATCATATTGCCAAGGTATACCCAACAAAATATGACAACAATCCATCAGCATTACATCACACAACACCTTATCATGGTATTCCCTTATTTTTAAATTCACATAACATTGTTCACTTACCAGGAGTGTATGCTCATCTTTGATCCATGAAATCTGATAGGGTTTTGGGTGTTCTAGTCTTTCCAATTATAGTTTACTGACCATCTCTTCTGATGCTAGGTTCTCCGAGCTACCACTTTCAATGATTACCTTCCAAATTTTATCAAAAACACTACATCTTGTCTTGAACAAACTTTTCCTTATCAGATCCTCTTCCTTTCTTTCATTCCACACTACTCGCCTCACCATTAGGTTACTTTCCTTTTCAGGTTCATTCAATGCTTCTTCTTGCACTACAACATTTCTACTACTACTAGCCTTCTCACTTGCATGTGTACATTCAAATGATCAATGTCCTTCTCCACAATTATAACAAGTTCCTCGGAAACTTCCTCTGCTATAACCACCTCGGTAGTTACTGCCTTTGCCTCTGGATGAACTTTCACCTTTCCACTCGGTCTTGCCTTTGTCCAGATTTGTCTTATCAGGTTTAGATCTATTATTTTCACCATTGGATCTGCCTCTTCCTCTAGGGAATCTACCACCTCAACCTCTTTGCATTTGTTCATGTCTTTTGTTTAGTTTCTTCTCGGCTTTCAAAGAAAATTGATAAGCCTCTTCAATACTTTCCAACGTGACCATGCTAATTTCTTCCTGGATAGAATTTCTCAGACCATTCAGGTATCTACCAATCCTTTCAACATCATATTCCTCATGTCTAGATCTGATATCCAATTTGTAAAATTCCTCAGTATATTCCTTTACCGAGCTGTCTTTCTATCTCAAACTTTGCATTTGCCGAACTAGGTTAATCTGTAGTCACAGGGCAAGAATTTCCCTTTCAATTTATTGTTCATCTTACTCCACAATGTGATCTTGTCTTTTCCTTTCCTTTTCCTATCTAATTGCAAATGTTCCCACCACAGGGATGCATGTCCTTTCAACTTAGTGCCTGCAATCTTCACCATTTTGTATTTAGGGATACTCTCATACTCAAAATACTTTTCCATCTCAGTGATCCAATCCATCAATTCATCAGAATCCAATTTGCCACTATAATCAAGAGGATTAAAGTGTGGTGTTGACTTAAGACTTGTCAAGGCTTTCAGAAATCTTTCTTCACCCTGATCCATAACAGGTGCAGGTTTTGCATTTGCCTGTTCTTCCTCAACTTCTTCATCACTAACATCATCAAGATGTCTGCCTCTTCTTTGGGCTGTCTCTACTGCCTCTAATCTAGTAGCAATTTGTCTTAACATATCAGCCAAGCCTAGATCTGCATCTCACCTCCCATGAACCATCTTGACAACCTTCTGCAATTGCAGGTCAGATCGCAATCTTCTACCCCACAACAATTGACTTTAGGTTTCAAGAGGAACCTGCAAACCTAGATCCGCAGACCTAGATCAAGATCTAACTTCACTCTGATACCACCTGATGCAAAGGCAGGGAGCAAGAGGGGCCAAGGGATGGCACACCCTAATGTTCCAAGCCTGCAACACACAATGCGGAAGCAAAACAACAACAAGTGAGAGGGAGAAAGCAAGATCTGCAATATTCTTTCATAAACAAACAGTATACATGTCGGGCTGTAAAGCCTTCCCGGTTTAGGCCAGATATTACAATGAATTCAAGAATCCTCAAACACGCCAGGATCTACTACCAAACATCTTCTAAACTCCTCTAAATCATCCTCCTAACTGCCCTAAACTCTAACCCCAAACACTACATTTATACAAGAGTCTACCGAACTGAGTCGGCCTTCAGATCCACAATCAACGGAAGAAATGGTCAGATTTAGGAGCACACGCTTCCCAATGATGGATACCAGCATTAAATCTATGACCTTTAATAAATGCACAAGTCGGCCCCAACAGGAATCAAAATAAACCCATCGGTAAGCAGAGATAACTGACACTAGTGCATTTGACCACAAATTTCGACCAAAATTTTTGACCAAAGTGCAAAATGGTTTTAGTTGGTCACATTATAAAGGATAAATTTTGTTTTTTTTAACTTTTATGCCCGTGTTGGTCAAAATTTTGACCAACTATGGGTTGGTCGAAATTTCGACCAACACGTGTATAAAAGTTTTTAAAAAAAAGAAAATGCATCTTTATTTTCTTTTTTTATTTTTATGCCTGTTTATGCCCGTGTTGGTCGAAATTTTGACCAACACATGCATAAAAGTTTGAAAAAAAAAAGAAAATGCATCTTCATTTTCTTTTTTTACTTTTATGGTCGTTTATGCCCGTGTTGGTCAAAATTTCGACCAACACGGGTATAAAGGTAAAAAAAAAGAAAATGCCTCTTCATTTAAACTATCCTTTTTAGCGCAGGCGAAAGCGAGCGGGCGGGCGATTACAGGTTCCATTTTATTTTGTTTCTCCACTACCTCTTGCCATCAGTTTTGTAATCAAAGACAAGATTAATCCATGTTTATTAAGAAAGAAGGTCCCGCGACCTTTAATTCATTAATGAAAACAAGCAAATTAATACCTTCTCCTAATATACAATTGAAAAACACCATCATTATTAAAATATCTGGTAAGGAGACAAGCGAACCCTCGCCAAAGTAGTGGGGAAAGATAAAAAGAAAGCATTAAAGTTTTGAAGGCTTCCACCGCTGAGGACAAGTGTAGTCATGTTAAGCCAATTCGACTATGCATCGACAGTCGATGGTTCCGGCTAGGGCATAATCCAGAATCCTATGCTACATAATTTAATGGATTGAATTTATGTCGGTTTGATAGGGTGATATATTATTCTCCCAATTGATCTCTTCTCTTCATAGGTGTTGATCAATGAAGCTGCAGAGGTAGTACGAGGTGGGATTTTTTTATTTCCATGATGCACATAATAGAAGAGGAGAGAAATTCTAAAGACCATTTTTGAATCTGCCATATGTAGGCAACTGATGACATCTAGAGGCATCAGTTGTACACATAAGGCCCCTTAAAGAAATGTGGTCTCATGGAGTGCACCCTCACAATGTGAATGGACACTAGATATGCATGCATAACAAATTTATTGTGAACAATATTGTAGAAAATTTTGTGTAAATGCAGTGGGGTAATGTAAAGATAAAGTCCAAAACCTTTGTACGTATCCTCCCTTCCCGCACCAATGCAGAGGCTTTCAAATAACATATATACATCCATCAAAGAACACTAAGGGGATTTTTAACAAAGGTTATAGTTGTATGTGCCTTTCTCAATATGTACAAAAATGAAGAGAAAAACCAAGCACGTGAGCTGCTTCACACATAGTTATGGGTTTTTCTATGATTGACATCTTCTTCAAATGGAACCTTCTCCCCTTTATAACATCCAATACGAAGGAGAAGTTACTCCTCTTCCTCGTGTCTATTAAGAGTCATAACCCTTCACAATTACCACTTTTTGAAACAACACAACCCTTCATAATTTTCATTTTTTGAGAAGGTCACAAGCTTTCTTCTTTTATTTCTTTCTTCTTTCATTAATCCTCTCTTGATTTATATCCTCCATTCCCTCTTCTCCATAAATATGGATCCCTCTCTGAATTAAGTACTATGTCATATTCTTATTGCCTGATAATTCAAACTAAATCTCCTTTTTCCTCCATTACCCTATTTCCACATCTAATTTCGTCTCAAATATTATAATTCTTATTTTATCTGCTTTTATTTTTGCCATAATTGTGTTGTGGACCCGCTCTAACTTGAGAATGCATTTTCCCTTGTATTCCTCTTCCATTCAACACCTATTTGTGCTTGCATATTTTGAGGAGACACATCTCTTTGGAAAGATGCACCCATTTAAAGGGGTCATATCTCGTCATTGTTGTCTTGTTGATTAGATCTGCACTTCTCAATCTTGATAAAAAAATTGCCCCCTTTCAAATGAAGCTGCCTTCTCCCTTTTATACCTCATAGTTTAAGGGAGTCACAACTTTTCCTCTCATGCCTTTTGACCATTCATTAACTTAATTTTAATTAAATTTATGTTAAATTTTATTTTTATTTTTTGTATTTTAATTTTGTTATTATTATTATTTAATATTAAATCCTATTTCAGAAAGGGGACATTACAATGAGTGAGACCATGTATCAAACATTTCGTTATCCATGAGATGATATTTTTGGATTCGATTGTGTGTGTATTTTTGGATTTCGTTATCTCATGCTGTTAATTTCGTTATCCTTAAATTATGTAGATAGTCTGAGTATTCTTACCAAACGGAAACAAGTCTTCCCGAATCCAACTTGAAATAATTTTTGGAAGCTACATCATATTTTGTGAAATGTTCAGTGTAGTCAATATGTTATAATGCTTCTTTCCTCCATGAATATGAACATAGGTGTTCCAGAAGTGATTTGTGAACCTTTGACACAAAAACTTTGAATTTAAAGGCCCCATAGAATTCTGGATCACCTAACTGAAATTTTTCCGTGTTTAGCAATTGTGGAGAGCATAGGATTTATCAATGTAATAGAGAATAATTATAATCTAACTTTATATTTACATATTTATCAATGTATATAGTAATAGCAATTATTGATATTGATATGTATGTATATATATAATAAATTATTTCTCATAATAATCATATAGTCAATATTATTTATCTAATCGATGTTACAAACATCAACACTCCAATATTATTTACTTGCAAATATGGACCTCAAAAATATCAAAATATAATACGAGAATGGGAAAATTTGATTCGCTTGAATTTTGAAATCTTCACGTAGTTTGATCTGAAAATAGATTTAATTTACTAAACTATTCAAAACTTTCATCAAATTCAAAATTTTCTGTGTTGTGAAATGTGCTAATTTTTTAGTTTGAGTTTTTTCCCTTCATTTTAATTAATCAATTTAACTTAATTATTCTTTAAGCAATGATAGAGGTAAAAATGGTGTGATTTCTAATAAAAGTTAGTCATAATTTAGATAATGTGTGGTTCTATTTATACAAATTTATACATTGGGTTTGTAAGTTTTTGAATAAACTGTAAACCCTTGTTTGCATAGTCATGGCCAATATAGAAAATTTTGTTTTGACCAAAACCCAAAAACTGATAGGATCTTCCTTCTCAGATGAGGAAAGCCTCAATTCATTGATTCCCTCAACTAATATAATTGTCTCTTTATCCGCTCCCTATAGTCCTAAAGAAATGAAAGCTATGAATTAAGCTTCTCAATTTAAGCTCTAGTTTCTGCATCCTTATCCTTTGAAATATTATATATATTATTGCCAATTGTGTGATCTATGACTCAATGGAGTCAATCTCATCCTTTATGCTTTTTTGAAAAACTAGGTCATTTCAAGAAAAATTGATAGAACACATACTTAACTTCATTAGCACATTCCTTAAATAATTTCAAGTGATGCTAAAATATATCAATTGTGTGCATTTTCATACTGATTAAAGGCTTCTACCTTTCTCTTATCTTTTATCTTACTTAAGGCATCCCACTCTTCTTTATTCTCAATGAGAGAGGAATGATCCTTGAAGGAACCTATCAAAAGCTTCAATTTTTGTTTTAGAAGCAATGAGGAATCAATGTTTACCACTTAAATTCATCACTTGTCTTAGTAGTGTCTTGAACCTTCTTAGTATTTTCCTCTTCCTCTTTCTCATTAAGCACTATAGTTTTCTCTAAAGGAACAATGTCCTATTCTTTGTTTCTAGTTGTGTTCCTTGAAGGAGGGACACCTATTTCACTTTGATCTTCTGCACCACTACTCTTTGGATGAGCAGTTTTCTTATCCTTCTTATCACTCTTCTTTGTTGTATCCCTCTCAATCATAGGAGCATCAAAGGAAAATATATATATGTCTTGTGTGGATGCATAAGGTATATCCTAAAAATTAATATCATCTATAAGTGCTTATTACATAGGAAAAACTTCAACCTTCTTCATCTCCTCTACTATTTTAGTAGTCATCTTTTTAGTTTGTTTCTTTTTCCTCTCTTTCTCTTCTTTGTCCATTCACATGATGGTATTCACCCATTTTTTGGGGTTGGAACTCTTATGCCTACATTTGAGACAGTTGGACTCTTTCCTCATTTGACAAGGAAGACCCAAAAAATGAGGACCCCCTCTTTTCACTTGGCAGTATTGTGAGGTTTTCACACCATCGCCCCCATTTCAAATGGGGACCCCCTCTTTTCGCTTTGGCAGTATGAGTAGTGGTCTTAGTTGGTACCAATTTTCAAGTCTCCAAGTTTGAGAGATGAGTTTGAGCAACTTTGCCTCATTTACAAGTCAAGAGCCGGACCTTGAAATGTGAAGAGGAGAGTAAGATCTAGTGTTTGAGACTTGAGAGGTAAAGAGAAAGTAGGATGCACCATTAATGGTGACAGTGCATGAAAGTTGTTATGAGAAACAAATCCAAATGGCATTGATATGGGTGTGAATTCAAGTCTGAATTAGATAGTGAACAAGGTATGAAATTGAGGTGAGAATGAGTAAGATCCAAGTATGATAAATGGACAAGTATGAATGTCAACATTCAGTTCAGAAATGAATCCCACTGAAAATGGAGGCAAAGAGAGTTATCACAGACCTAATTTCAATGAGGAATGACCAAGAAAAGTTTAGATTTGGATGAGCTATGCCAATAAAGTAACTCCCATTACAACCACTTTGTAGCTCATTCAATAATAAATAGAGGCCACATACATTTCTTTTTAAATAGTGGCTATTAAATATATCATGCTGGTAGACCTGATGTTAAAATACATTTTGTATACAGGCATTTATTGCTTATGTTAATGATGTAATAAGACCCCATTAGTTATGCCAATAAAGCAACTCCCATTACAACTACTTTATAGCTCATTCAATAATAAATAGAGACCACATACCTTGAAGTGTGTGCCATCCAATTCTCTCAAACTTGATGAATCTATTCTTTTAACATTTGTAGCAGAGCAAGGAATCCATAGGAAGTGTATGCTGATTTAGAGAGAGGAAACCCAAAGAAATAAAGTTGGTATCTAAAAGGGAAGAAAATCTATGTTTTGTTCTTTTAAATTAAATTTTTGATTTATAGTTCTTTTACTTACATAAATACTTGTAATTCAATAATATAAAATATTGTGAATTTAACTCATGAAGTAGTTATTGCAGCAGACCCCCCTTTAGCGCAGCGGCCTCGTGTTCCTGAACAGATGAGGAGGAGACACACGTTGGGATTAGAATCAATAGAGGAGGGGAATGATGAGGACATTGATCTTCCTCTTAGAAACTACATGATTAAGAAAAATAGCAAGAAACCCAAAAAGAAATGATTGTAATTAACATTTATTGCTAATGAAAAAACATTGTCTTAATGGATGTAATTTTGTACTAGTAATGTTGATGGATGATGTGTGTTAATATGTGTTAATGAATTATTCGTGAATGTTGTGTGTTAATGAATTATTCATGAATGTTGTGTGTTAATGAATTTTATGTGTGATGCAGTGCAAGGCAGGAGAATCCCCGATGGAGATGTCCTAGCCCCCAGCAAATAAGCACACAATAGAATATAATAACAATACAAAGATTTAGGTCCACACAATGCCAAATACTCATAATAGAATCATTATATTTTCATCCAACATGCTCGGCTGTAAGGCCTTCCGGGTTACGGCCAAATACAATGCAATTACAATAGAAACTCCACAAGATCTCACAAGATCCAAACCAAACCCTAGCTAGCCCAGATCCACCATTGGTAGGAACCCCCAAGGAAGATCTAAACTTGTGCTCGCAAGCCCACCAAGCAATCCCCTTGTTTCCCAAGCCGCAGCCACTAGCTCCTCTCAAAACTCGCTCCTCTACCTCTTCCTCTTCTCCAAGATGGATGAATGATGCCTAAAGACTTCCCCCACAACCCCTACTTATACCAATCTAAGCCACAGGTCGACCCTGAATATAAATTAAATACAAACACATAAATTAAATGCCACAAGTCGGCCAACAACAACAATTAAATGTCCAAAATAGATGTCTTAGTAAAATCATGATATCTCCTAGCTCCGGATGAATTAGAACTCATGCTTCAAACCGTAGGTAGAAATATAGGCCCTCTTCAATCTCTGAAATTTTCATCCTCTAACTCTATGTGAAAAATTACTTATACGGCCTGTAATAAGCACCAAATTCCTAAGCAAGGCCGAGCTCCTCCTAGGCCACGCTGAGCAACCAAGACCATGCCAAGTTCCATTAAATACATCAAAACCAATTACCCAAGACCCAAGTAGGTTTATCCAACTCCACCAAACCCCTCACATATGAAAATAAGTCCACACGACTCCATCAAATCTCCCAAACATGTAGGATAGCCAACTACCCTGGGATGCTCCTGCATCAATGTGTTAATGAATGTTATCATGTGATTATAATGATTGAATGTTATATTTCAAAAATGGATGAATGAATGAATGAATGTTATTAAATGTTAATGGGGAATTTAGAGTGATGTTAGGGGGGGGGGGGAGGGGCCAAATGAGCTTCCACCTTCACGTGGTTGGCCTTTTTTAGTAGAGAATATTAAACTATTCTCAAAACCAAGTGAAGCTCAAACTTTAAAGACAAGCTTAGAGTTTTTGATGCAGAGCCTTCTAATATCCCCTTAAGAAACCCTGTTCAACTCAAGGATTTAACAACGTCTTGGAATCCACTCAAGGAACTAGAGTTCAACTCAAGGATCAATAAGAAGTCCCTGACTTTAGGATATCAACCAAACACTCCTCTGCAACAGGTTCACTACCTTGATTCATTTTAGACAACTTATCAATTCACTTTGTCCATGTTCCAATTTCCCTCTCCTTGGGAACACTCCTAATTCACCTTTCATGCAATCACCTCTTGATTTCTATCTTCAAGGATTCCCCTGATCCTTCTAAGGCTTCAACAATCCTTAAATAGCCTAACTACGGAGTTCCAACCCCTACCAAGCATTAACTCTATCCCAATCTTCAAAACTGCCTTTTCTAGGACTGTCCAATTAGCCTTGTCCTACCAGTAAATTGCACTTTTCTCTAAAATTCCTCAAACACCATGGTGACTTCTTCACCTTTCCAAATACCCTTTATGGAGTTCTTCAAACCTTGCTAATACCAATCCTTCAACTTGTGACTTTTGCACACTTCTATGACTGTCCCTATCAGCAATTAGGCCTAATTAGCCCTCCTCTTCCAAAGCAACTCCTATTTACACTTACTCTCAACCTTCCAACCTTTATACAGTCTCAAGACATCTAATAAACATCAGAATTCCTCAATTAGTTTGACCCTCCAAGCTTTCCTAGATACATTTTCATCAAACCCTCCCTTTAAGGGTTTCTAGCCTAGGGCTTCCTACAAAAGACCCTAAATCAACTCACAAAACCTTTCTAATGGCTCAAACACCTTCAAAAAAACTCTCTCAATTGTTTCCAGCACTCATTTACCAATTCCACCCTCAACTTGTTCATATTCACCACGTGTTGCTTCCCAAATGCACCCTTCACTACCTATTCAACAGTCACCTACTGTTCCTTTCTCCTTTCACTGACACCTGCATCCAGATCATGATAAAAACATAATATTTATAGGCCTTATTACCTCTCCCACAAGTTACATTCCAATCACAGAAAGTGAGAGAGGCTTGTCTCCATAAAAGACTACAAAACAGTGACAATCTGTCACGTTTCCTGTGACAGCAGAGAACTTAAAAATAGTTTTGTTCGAAAAAAACTTACAAAAGTCTTTGATCAAAGTTGCGAAAGACTTAATAATTCATGACAAACCTTTCAAGGAGATAACACAGTAACTTTAGAATGGAAAGAACCTTACTGAATTACCAATCTGAATCTTGCATATTAGAAAATTGTCACTGTGACAGTGAAGTACATAATTCTTTTATTTATGTCTTTTCTTGTTACATTCACCTCTCCTCAACTTCTGCTCCCATACAATCAAAAGACATTCCTTTTTAAAGACTCTTTGCCTTTGAACTGTCTTCCAGACCTCTTGGATTGAATCAACTTCCTTATAACTGTCATAGGACAGTAAACAAGCAGTTTTTTGTAACGACAATAATTACTTTTGGATAACAATTGTTTCTTGTTTTATATACTTCATGACAAGGACTTATTAGACTTTCGATAACATTCCTAAAGACTTTTTAAAACAACCTTCAGACCCTATGATCTCAACTAACCCATCCAAGCCTTATTTGGCTTATGTTGCCAACAATGGCAATTTACAATATCTTGCACCTTTAGTGCATTTTACATCATTTAGAGGCTTTAATAGCCTTATTACATTCTTTATGACCTTGGACATATTTAATACAAACTTATAACACATAAATGACCTTTTACATCACTTGAAAGATTCTTGACTCCTCATTTATGCCAATTTGCTCATTCTTGGCAATGCATCACATTTTAACAACTTTATGAAATCCCTAACATTTAATGGCTTCAATAGCCATGATTCCTCATCAATTGACTTGATTAGGCATTGATTTCCCTTGTACCTTCATGGTCTCCTTCATGACTCCTGGTGTACCCTGTAGGTTCATGTGTCCCTTGGGTGCTCCTGCACCAGTTTTGTTTACTATTGACCAATGAAATCTTGGATTCGATAGTTTACTATAACTGGTATGCATTTTGTTTTTTATTATTTGAGATGCTTTGATGAAAAAAATTTCCTTACATTTCTAGGTGCTTTCAGTGAATATCCTATTGCATTTGCAAATTGAAAAGGCCATTAATATCATAGAAAGCCTAGAAAGGACTGAAGATGTAAATTTGAGTTTGGAGGGTGCCATGTGTAAAATACTTCTAGGAGAGGTAACTTTTCTTTGCACCCCAAGATCTTTTACCAAATGCACATGTTCCATTATTCTGTTAGTTTTGTAATTTGAAAATCAAAATTTTCATATAACAATTTCTTCTACTCCAATATCATGCAGGCTGTATGCATAATATTTATGGACTTAGGCCAAGACCAGATCAATGCTTCGTCAATTCTTGTCATGCCTATGGTACCTTCTCGTATGACTAGATTAAGAGTGAATGCTATCAATCCAGCCAAACTTTATCCTTTTTTTGAGAAAAGTTAGTTTCATATATTTAACTTAATTTCCTTCTATAACATGGTCATCAGAGTGCTTTGTCCCCTTAGGGACTTGAATATTTTTTTTTATCTTATTCCTGCTAATATGGCTGTAGTGATTAACCATATTCAAAGTAGATGTATGATGATTTTTTTCATGGTAGTTGATTGATCATTTAGACATCACAATATGGTTAGCTCTTTAAAAACAAAGTAGTTATAAAAAAGGGAAAACTATTACACAATGAGCCAAGTAAAAGCATAAGCATGATTAATGAACAAAATGTTCTTGAAATTTGCTAGCATGGTGGTCTGGTAGAAATTGATTGTAGAGTTTGTTCCTATAGAAATTAATTGGAGAATTTAGTGTGTGTGTATATATATATATATATATATATATATATATATATATATATATATATATATATATATATATATATATATATATATATATATATATATATATATATATATATATATATATATATATATATATATATATATATATATATATATATATATATATATATATATATATATATATATATATCACCATCATCAATGTTTTTTCGTCACACTGGGAATATACAACAATTCATATTTGATGCTTACTATGAAATAACATTTGAGGCTTCTCCCTACTACTATTTTATTATAACAGAATAATCAATCTTTGAACTGTGTAAGGTGTTTTACCTTTTTAATTTTTAAAGCACAATGTCATGTTTTAATATTGTGTAGTTTTTTTCTTAAGTCAAAGTATTCTTTTACTATAAGAACATAATTTATGACCATTTTACTAACTATATAACATCGCTTTATGACAAATCATGTTTTGGTAGAGATGATAAGTGGTGCTGTCTATTCCTTGGGAGATTAGATTGCACAGGTTTGTATCTCAAAATCATTTGCATGTGGCAGAAATGCATACTTACAACCATTTCATTCTACATTTAAAAACATTGATGACACTCTAGAAATAGCTTACAATACCATATTTGTGTTGCAATACCATCTTTTTGATGTTGTCTACCAAGTCTAGCTAATGAGCCTGATCGTTGACCTTATTGTCCTTCGCCTTTCAAGGATCATAGCAAATGACATGTCCACACTTCATTGACAATTGGAGCTATTCAATATTTTACATTATTTTGAGTATCCACATATCATTGATCAAGCATAAGTAGCTGGTTAGAAAGCATAAGCATAGCCCTGTAGATATAGGTACATCAATGGGCATCCTGGAGATAATAAGACCTATAAGTTTGATGAAGCTCCTTGTAATGCGGAGCCAACAGCAAGATAGCAGAGTGTCCTTCTACTACCTTTCACAACTCTCAAACTTGACCCAAATGCTCAAAGGTGCTATCAACCTCCTAAGATGGTGTGATACACTCAATTTACTAAGATAGTGTTCCAATAAACTCATTTTAGCAAGGTGGGTATCCAATCAAAGTTTGGTGCCAATTTGGCTTTAGGGACACTAGATGATTGATCATGATTCATTATATCATATCATGCTACTCTGCTCCTTGTAATCATGATCATCTTTATGATATATCATATATGACAAATTTGATATTTTAATTTCATATTACTATGTTTACTTTAAATGATTATCATTATGTTACTATGTTGAAAACTTGAATGTTTAATAGTTCTAGTTCGTGTATTTCAATTTGGTATGTAACTTAGTCATTCAATTGGTATGTTGAACATTTCAAGTTATATATGTATAGTATGCAGTCCTCCCCTTCCCCCGTACCCCCACCGTTGTCCCCTCGCCGCTGTCCCCCCCGCCGTCCCCCTGCCATCTCGAAATTGAGGCCCTTTTTTTTCCTGCACCCGAAACTCATCTCGGCGTCCCCCTGTCCCGACATACCCACATACCTATGTTTCATTGGATATACCCAGACAAATTCAGAGTCCCAGGTATAAACCCTGAGTATACCTAGGAAGGAGTGGACCCAGGACCCTAAGTCTAGTTTGGTATGGGCATATCCACAGAAATGGGCAAACCCAATTACATATTTTATTCTACATAAACAAGAAAATCTAGTAACACAAGTTATTGATATAAATGCTCACTCATGCTCTTATTTGCACTTTTTTTGAAGTTTAAACACTTAATGTTCTTACAGGGAGACGCAGAGTTTAATTGTTGTTCAGCACTTGCCCCAAATATTTTAAATGTTCTTTATGATCTCTATTTTTCTTTATGTGTGCATTTGGTGGACATTACCAGTACCTAACTCTTACATTTGTGCGAGTACTTCATCTTGATTATTTTTCTATCATGTACAATGAATTTTTTGTTATCAACCTTCATTACTACATTTAGTTATTTGGCCTGTATCTTGTGGTTTTGATGAACTTTGATGTCAATCTCAAGGTAGAATATCTATGTAATAACAAGAAAAATTCTATTAAGTTTTGAGTTGACCTTACACTGATAAATAGATGGAAAAATGCCTTATAGGCTTATAGCTATTTGATGAATACCTTCTTAGATTGATGGAATATTCTTGCAGGATTTTGATTAAGGTCCTAGTTACATTAGCATTACGATGACTTATGACTTATGAGCAGTATATGATTATGATTCAACTTCTGGAAATTAGAATTTTCATTTATTGGAAAAATAGAATACTAACAACATGTATTTCTTCTTCTAGGCACTTGAAACTGTGGATGAATTTGGAGCTGGTACCACAGTCCATATATCATTCTGCTCATCATGTTCGTATAGGTGCATTACAATGGCTGCAATCCTATAACCATTTAGACAATTAATGTTTTCCAAAACTCTTTGAAATTGATAAGGTAGTTTTTATGAAAAGGGAGGAAATGCGTATTAACCATAGAGCTTTCTTTTAAAGAAAATGCCTTTGTTGTTCCTAGGAAACTTTGTTTTAATAATGTTAACTTATGCTTTAGAATTTGCAACAAAGATAGCTCTATTTTACAAGTGTAAACAAAACACTGATGTATAAATTTTTTATATAGATTAAGTTAAAAGCTAAAAACTCATGCTAATTCTTTATTTGGATTAGCATTATTGTAGAGTTAGACCACAGACACAATCCTAAGTAGACACAAAGATGACTATACCAAAGAGCCTTACCCTACTTGAAGAAATTACTTTTATATTGAATTACTTAGGGAATTTGAGAAATATTGATTTATCAGAAAGAGAAGCATATTTTTTCAGCACATTAGAAGGACAACATTGCATTTGAAGAATGTGTTTCTTATTGTATTGTTTTAAACAATCACAACCATTAGTTAAAATAGGAAAATTTTCATTTATAATGGCTTTCATATTTATTTTTTCATTTTTTGGTTGGATGAAGTGTGTTGATAAGGTACTGGTCCATTTTCTTTTTATTATTTTACATCTATTTAGCTTTTTATTGGGTGAATCCTGATTGGACCCAAACTAGGGTCAATAGCCAGTGTGGACTGATCTAGGCTTGCCTAGGTTTATGGGTGGGCCTGGTATCATAGTATGGTAGTAATGCTCATTGTTTGGCCTAGAGTAAGACCCTGGATGAACCCTGACCAGATACTAACCAGGATTATACCCATCCCAGACTGGTTCAGATTTGGTCAGAGTTCTAGGCAAATCTGGCATCATGCAATGGTACTAATTTCATTGCATACCTTTCTGTTTCTCAATGTCTATATTACAAGGTATGCTATAAAATTACTCCTGTTAAGTGATACCAGTGAGGAAAAAATCTATGAATTATAAACCCCTAATAGTGGATATTGTGTCAATGCATAGCACTGGGTAGACACCTTACTGGGATTCTTGTCTCTTCAAAGGACCATATGCCTAAATAACCACATTTCCAAGAAGTTTGGAAAAATCCCAAATTATTCACTTAGATTGATGCTTTTGGTCGACATTTTTCTTGACAACTATCTCATCTTTGCTAAGATAAAATACATTTATTAATCTGGCAAAGTGAACATATGGAATATAGAGGAAAAACTAGGAAAAAATACTTGGACAAGTGTGACAAGCCGAGTTGAGGTAAATGATAAACCATACTAGCATTCAGCAGAATTGAAATTAACTTGGAAAACCAATTACTTGTGATTATAATTCATTTACTTAGATTTAGCTGGGAAAAACTTTAGATATAAAAAATACAGGTTTCCCAACCTATGCAGTCCAATTTACTATTTTAATTTTTCTTAAAATTAGAGCCAGACCTGAGATACATTGCCCTCTTGAGGGTCCACAGGCAGTAGTGCTTCTTGCACGTTCCCTATTGTGATACAGAGTGTGGCATAGGGGTGGATCACCCAGCAGGCTCAAATTAAGGCCTTTGAGGCCACATGAGCTTCCATGGTGCATGTCATTTCTCAAAGGAATGCCACAGTTTGAGATTAACTTATCAGTAGCAAATTCATTGAACTTATGTTTTCAACTTCAGTTGAATTCACTAAGGCCATATGTGTTAAATATTGTAGACTACCTTTTATGTCTTTCTAAGATATATCATCTAAATGGACTTGAATAGATCAATTGGAGATCATGTAATGTAGCTTTAATATGATGAGTAGAAATCATAGTCTAGCTTTTTTCTAGGTATTTTGTGAATTTATATTCAAGATCATTTGATAAGCAGCATCAACAATATCATTACAGAGGCATCTCATTCCCTCATATTTTGGATCTCTTAGGCACTATGAATTTGGACCGCATCTTTGAGAATTATGACAAGTTGATTATCAAGATTAGACAAATATTAATACAATCATGGACAAGTTTAGAAAATTTTGAGACCATTGAGATAACTTTGGCCCAAATCTGATTTAATCAATCCAACAAAGGATGCTTAGTAACAAGAATATCTTCTATACCATTAGGACTTGAGCAGTTTAAAACAAAAAATAAATTCCCATCCATAATAATATTAGATCTACAAAAGCCACATGAATCTTTGTGATATTGCTATTAGGATTCAACTATGTAGTTTTTTGTGTCAAACTCATTGACCTATGATTCATGAGTAGTGGTTTACATGAACCCATCTCTCATGAGAATGAATGGAACACTTAGCACTGATTGGCTCTAGGTGATGCTGACAAAGGTGAAGCACCGGGACTTCCCGGGAGGTCATCCATCCCAGTACCACTCCAGCTCAAGCGCGCTTAACTACGGAGTTTCCTCCATGGTTAAACCCACTCTGCTTGCATCCTCATTTGCAAAACCTTCACCAAGTGTTGTGCCTTATGAACTATTCATTAGAAAGCCCCTTAAGCTCATCAATTAATAAGTAGGAGATATTTTCCACAGCAAGTCAAATTGTGATATTGCTATCAAGATTCAACTGTGTAGCTTTTTGAGTCAAACTCATTAACCCGTGATTCATGAGTAGTGGTTCACACAAACCCATCTCTCATGAGAATGAATGGAACACTTAGCACTCATTGGCTCTAGGTGATGCTCACAGAGGTGAAGCATCGGGACTTCCCGAGAGGTCACCCATCCCAGTACTACTCCAACTCGAGTGCACTTAACTATGAAGTTTCCACCATGGTTAAACCCACTCTGCTTGCATCCTCATTTGCAAAACCTTCACCAAGTGTTGTGCCTTATGAACCATCCATTAGAAAGCCCCTTAAGCTTATCAATTAATGAGCTTAAGGGGCTTTCTAATTGATGGTTCATAAGGCACAACACTTGGTGAAGGTTTTTCAAATGAGGATGCAAGCAGAGTGGGTTTAACCATGGAGGAAACTCCGTAGTTAAGTGTGCTCGAGTTGGAGTAATACTGGGATGGGTGACCTCTCGGGAAGTCTCGGTGCTTCACCTCTGTGAGCATCACCTAGAGCCAATGAGTGCTAAGTGTTCCATTCATTCTCATGAGAGATGGGTTCATGTGAACCACTACTCATGAATCACGGGTCAATGAGTTTGACTCAAAAAACTACACAGTTGAATCCTGATAGCAATATCACAATTTGACTTGCTGTGGAAAATATCTCCTACTTATCAATTGATGAGCTTAAGGGGCTTTCTAATGAATGGTTCATAAGGCACAACACTTGGTGAAGGTTTTGCAAATGAGGATGCAAGCAGAGTGGGTTTAACCATGGAGGAAACTATGTAGTTAAGCGTGCTCTAGCTGGAGTGGTACTGGGATGGGTGACCTCCCGGGAAGTCCCAGTGCTTCACCTCTGTGAGCATCACCTAGAGCCAATGAATGCTAAGTGTTCCATTCATTCTCATGAGAGATGGGTTTGTGTAAACCACTACTCATGAATCACAGGTCAATGAGTTTGACTCAAAAAACTACACAGTTGAATCCTGATAGCAATATCACAATTTGGCTTGCTGTGGAAAATATCTCTTACTTATCACATGAATCTTGTATTATTTCTTGACACCAAACCCCATCTACAGATTTCCAATTTAGGGTTCTTAGAGCAATAACATTAGGGTTTGTAAGCACACAAATATTAATGATAAAAATCATCTGTTAAAGAAAAAACTATGTTTTAAATGACTGGCAATGGTGCCCTAACCTTGTGCAAAATATCCAGATTTGAAGACTCTAGTGGTGACTCGGGAAGTATAAACCAGATATGTTGTAGGGACAAAATGCCCTGAACAGGTTAAAAATGAGGCTTCCATGGATAGGCCAATAATAGACTCATCCCAACCAAGAAGAAAGGCTTGTTTAAAGCATATTCTCTATATTCAAATGAATTAAAAAAATAACAACAAGAATAGAGGAAAACATTACCTAACAGTACATAGTTCCAAACCTCTTACAATGGATCCGTTTGTGAAGTCTAGAAAGAAAATGATTCTCTCCCCAAACCTTAATGAAGACTGCGTATTTATAGAGATCTTTCACCTTTGTATTCAATGGATCCATGTGTGTATCGAGAAACAAAGAAGAAAACCAAGCTTTATTTGAAACAAACAAATTTCTATCCCAAACAATCTCTGCAAGAATTCTCTTATAGGCCTAATCCTACCCCTTTATCAAAACTCTTCACCAGTGGACTTATTAGTTCAATTTAATGATGGGGATTGTCCTAATATGGTTCAAGAACACTGATTCAACAACTAGTTTGGTCTCCTCAAGTCCGTACTATAGAGTACTAGACCTGCCGCACTTTTCCCTTGTAGCCCTTCCACAAGTGACTTCTTACTCTAACTCTTGATTAGTTGAGCACATGACTGAGAAAAGGATATTTTCTCCTCATCAATTTGTGTGGCATGTTTGGGTTTAACACCCCATCATACAGTCAGGGATTTTCCCCATGGTTTCAATGAATATGCAAAAATACAACAATGGATTGAAAAGATGGACTTTGAAACTCTCTCCACCGTTATGCCAGCTAAATTACATACAAATATTGAATCAATGACCACCACGTGTACAACATTTGAGGCCACAACTTTTGTAATAGGTTCTATATAATTTGAATTTGGAAGCATGCATCCTCATGCTTTCCCTTACCACTAATAGTCTTAAGAAAATAAGAGCCACTTGTATATGTGATTATGATATTGATAGCTGGCCAATGCATAATATTTTTTCAATGATCTATGGTTTTGTATCAAGAAGGTTGGTGCTTAGTTTATGTTTCCTCGGGGTGCAAATGAGGGATCTATACAAATTGCATTTTTAAAAAACTTGTTTGAAATAGGAGGAATGTGTCACATGAAATGTGATGGTATTTGTAAATAAATATTTGGCAATTGAAGACTCTTGATTTTATATTGAATTTCCTTCAACATTATTAGCCCATTGTTTCAAAAATTCTCTTCATTAAGTCTCAACATCCTTCGTTTGAGTAGGCAACTTATGCTAAATTGTGTAGTATCTATTTATGTTCGAATCTGCAATAAAAATAGAATCTTATAACCGTTCTTTAAAATTGTTTCCGAGTTCAAACCAATCAATGAGGTTTCGATTCAATCTTAAGCACAACACACCTCTTCATGATTTCATTAGTAAAATTCAATGATTCAAAAACTAAGATCACATCATAAAGTACGATCCTTGGATGCTATCAGCAACTTAACTCGATGTGTCCATAAATTAAGGAACATCCTTTCACCAAACTCAACCCATATCTTCATCCCAAACTAGGACTATTATAACCGATTAGTGAATAGCACAATTCTTAAATACTTTCAAAACCAAAAATATGATAATGCACTTACGGTTTTAGTAATGAATAAAATATATTCCAACCGCTAATAAACTCCTTTGTCAATGTTCAGATTTCCCGTCACTTCAAAACTCTGATACTATGCATCAACTTATAAAATCAAAATAGAATTTAAATCTTTAGGAATCGGTTGCCAATAATCTTCAAACAAAACTGATACCTTAAGCATAAATGGTTCTCGGTTATCAATTTTTAATAAATTTCCAAACTCCCATCTTAAACTGATTCAACAAACTTTGAATTAGCCTTCCCTGAAAAATCGACATCAAAACCAGCTATAATAGATACCTACAAATTCAAAAAGAATCGTTTTGAATAGTAAACAGTTTCATTAAAATTTCATTCCATAAATTAACTCATTTCTCAATCAAAACATAAACTTTGAAACTGAAATACAATGAAAAGAACTCTGAATGCATCTTCGGTCTGTAACATCTTTAAAAAAAAAATTAGCATTGGTCTCACTTTCGACCAATGCTATGATCAGTTTCTACCAATGCTTGGTCGAAATTTCGACCATTGGGCTAAAACAATCGACGGGATTGCCATACTTTCCACCAATCCAATGGTCGAAATTTTGATCATTGGGAAAAAAATGATGGCGATGTCATGCATAGTATGGTCGAAATTGACACCATGTATTGGTATAAATTTTGACCATTGCATGGTCTCAATTTCGACCATTATAAAAAAAAAACAATGACGATCCTCATAATTTTAAGCATGAGCTATAGTCAAAATTTTGACCAATAATAAATACGTAGAAAATTCAACAAAAAAAGAACGATGAAAGTTTTGGTAGTGAATTCGACCAATTACTGTAAAAAATTCGACCAATTTTCGTCGAAATTTGAAATCAAATTTACTAGTGTGACCAGCAGCAAAGCAATACCTAGCACCGGAGAATTAACCGACTGCCAGGAAATTACCGACCGCACTTGGCAACCGAAGAAAAAACTACCAATAGCATGACCGACCAAACAGAGACTACCTACCAACCCGGTAAAAGAAGCAACTGAGCAACACAAGAAACAACAAAAACATCTTTTTGGTGACATAGGATTGCCAAGAACCCGAGATGCTCCTGCATCAAATTCCACCACCAGGAATGCTCTAGTAGAAATGTATGTTGAAGGTGGACAAACTAAGCATGGTCTATTCACAAAATGCCCCAATATGCAATCTTACAAAAAAGCAATGGCCGTAGCCATAATTTTCTATGGAAAACTACTTTGGTCGACATACATACTAAGTGGGAAAGGTCAAAAAATTACGGGGATTGTGTGACATGATGCCTCGAAGAAAAGTTAACTCCTAGAACAAATTAATTTTAGGGTATGCGAACAATGAATTTTGTTGAAGGGCTAGTAACTTTCAAGCAAATGCATTTCACAGGTGTGACACATATTTCTTGCTAACATACAGTGAAAGATTTTTGACAAGTGAAATTAGTGTTGTTTGCCCAAATCAAACCAAAAGTCACAAACAACCCCTAATAAGCCTCAAATGAATTGTAAGATAAAAAACAAAACCTAAACAATCTCTACAAGTTCGCTGAGAAGTATCAAAATCATTGACACCTAGAAACATTGAATTGCATCTGACAAATAAAATATTAAACTTGTACAAAGAAATGATTGAAAGCCACAAAAACCAAGGAATAATTTTCAAAAGACGTAAACAAAGCTCACAATTATATTCACGGGACTCACAATATCTGAATATATGCATACATTAACCTTTTAAACTCCTCTTCACACACTTCCCTTTCAAGAGAAATCACAAACAAAATTACCCATTTCATAATTTTAGGATAAATTATGAGCCAAATTACCCATTTTTTCAATATATTAACATGAAGAATGAAAACAAAATTATATTCATCAATAGGTTTAATGATCATTTACTATTGCCTCGCAATTCATTGCAGCCTAGGCAGGTTTCAGATGACTATGATGAAAGAACATGATATTAAGAAAAAGAAAGAAATTTATAACTGTGGCCAAAAAAAAATAGAAGAACAGTCTACAGAAGGATTTATTAAAAATCCTTACCTGTCAAAGCCCTTTCACAGTTACTACTCTTTGCCCTGATGCCATAAGAATGTCAAAATTCTATCCCTTTTGTGTTGGGTACTGTAGGGAGGAAAAAATGATAGATTTAAGATATAAAAAAATATGCACAAGTGGTCTTAATTTGAAGGAAAAAATAGAAAACTCAAACCTATTAACACTGCTAGGATCCAAAATAAATATAAAACAATGAAAAACATAAATGTCTAGGCGTGCACTGCAAAACAAGGGTTTTCCAAAAATAGGTTGCAAGGTTACAGTAGCATACAATGCCAAATTCCTTCAACGCCACCAGAAATCTACTTTTCCTCTATTTCCTGAGGGAGGGCAATGTCTCAAATAGACTGTGAAGAATGAGATAAAATGTAGCATTTAAGTTGGTTTAATGATCTTGTACCACCAACAATAAATTTGAATTAAATAACATAACAACCCCAAGATCATGTGACTTTTTTAATTTCTTCCTAATTAAAGTTATAAAATTTGATATTTCTCATTACCTTTTTTATTATAGCCAATAGAAATACAAATAAATAGCATTATTTAAATTTCTTAAATATGTAAAAATTATCAAACTTTGGGAAATAAAATAGTCTAAAAAATATTTAAATCTAATTGGTCCAATTGATTTTTTGTGGCATCTAATGATTCCAATAGTTACCTGCCTATGGCGGGAACTAATAATATATAAGTAGAGTTTGTCAAAAAAACTAAGTGCCCCCCTAGGTAAGATATGTAGTTGCAGTTGTTCAATGAAACATTAAAATAAATGAGATCATTGAGCTATTCAGAGTTCGAATCCGGCATGTAGTCCCATTGGTGAGCGAAAGGGATGCTTTCATTAGTCATAATTCTATTGGCTACATTTGACAGAATTCAATTCGCAGCCTAATGCCTGTGCCTTTAATTTGGTTCTAAATTCAGATATAACTATTGATATACTTGTTTTTAATAAAATAGTAATAAATTCAATTTGAGATGAATATTTTTAAATAGTCATTTATTTTTATTTTTATAAAAGAAAGTAAATTTATAACATATTGAAAATAAAATTTATTTTAATAACTGTTTTAAAAAAAAGTTTAAGTGTTTGTACATTAATAACCATATTCACTTTACAATAAAAAAATACAATTAATTTTAGAGTGTATTTTTTAAAATATATTTTCTAATTAATTAATTTTAAAATAGAAAATATCATGAAAAAATGATATTTTTAAATATAAATATGATAAATATTGTTGTTAAATAATTTGAGATCAGAGGATAAGATATAAACTGAATATATGTAGTAGATTTCAATTGCCTTGGTTATTGATTGAATCTACACATTTGAATATCTATATATATTGAACTAGAAAATACGAAAAGATGTGACTGTTCACATTAGAAATGACATGTTAGTTTATAATGAAGTGAAGTGACTGTTCATAACAATTACCATTTGTTCCCTTCATTATCAGTTAGACTTTGTTCTCTTAACCATATCCGTTAGATATTATTTGTAAGCACTGGTATCTACACAGTATTAAAGACTAATCATTGAATGAACCAATTCCTATCTTGGAACGATAATCATATTATACTTCTTCAGGTTGCTTTGTACTGATCTGCGTATCATATAGGGTTGTATAGTCACAATACACTGTAACTTAAACTGCCCGATAACAATACAGTATGCTCACCCGACAGGTTAGCACATGAAATCTGATCAAAATTGTATGCAATCCAATCACTATTGGATATTGTATGCTATTAATATTTCAGATATATAATAATAGTGATAGTATATTTTAATATATATGTATATAATAATAATAATATTATTATTATTATCTACATAATATTATTATCTAATCGAAGCTATATTTATTAACACTCCCTCTTAGCTAGGGAAGATAAAATATAACTCACAATAAGTTCATAAACTATGATGGTTAGTTCCCAGGTGGATTGCCTCTATCGGTGATTCTATCCACAATTCCCAGGTGGATTGCCTCCATCGGTGATTCTATCCACAACTCATGAGCTTCAGAGTGGATTGCCTCTATCGGCGATTCTATCCACAAGCAAGATATATTTATTACAAAAGAAAAAATTATTGCAAGATCGTCGCCTTCCAATAATTTTAACAAATACAAGTGATAAATCATTTGGAAGTCGTCACTTCCTTATGATTTACACAGGGCCCATAATTATAAAATAACATTAACATAATAACCAATAATCATTACAAGTTTAACTCAGAAGTGTTTCACCTTCAATAGTGAACTCCTTCTCAATCATAAGGTATCTTGAATTCCATTTAGATAAGGCATTTCTCTGAACATACATTTGATTTATTTACTTCAGCAAGGGAAGCTTGCATTCTAAGTCTGTCAGGACAGTTTCTTGCACTGTGACCATATTTGTCACATCTAAAACAATGCATTGAAGAGTAGTCTCTTAGTTTCTTGAACAGTTGTTGATCATATGTCTTCTTGCCCTTTTTCCTTTTTTGAACAAGTGATGAGAGCCTAAACATCTTCTTTAGTGGATTCCAAGACTCCTCTGGATTTCACATTGTACTCTTCTTGAATGCAGTCAGCTTTTAGTCGATCAAATTTGGGGAGTTTGGTGCGAGCACTTACTCCTTGTCTAAAGTTTTCCCATGAGATAGGGAGCCCATTTAGAGTTATCATAGATAACTCCTTATTATCATAAATGTGACCAATAGAAGAGAGTTGATTCCTTAATTATGTTATCCTCATAAAATATGAGGTGATAGTCTCTCCTTTACTCATTTTAATATTAGAGAGTTGATTTTTAAGAGTAAGAATTATGTTGGTGTTGTTGATTTGAAACATGTTTTCTAGGGCTTTGAACATGTCATGAGTAGAGTCCAACTTTGTGATGACAGGTAGTAAATGATTTTTCACTCCATCTACTAATAATTCCATTGCTCTAATATTGTCCTTTTCCCATTTATTTTTCTCATCATTTTCATTAGGTTGAAGAGGTTTCTCTATTATTGACTTCAAGTCATTCTTCCTTAATACTAACATCATTCGAAGTTTCCATGATTCAAAATCGGAGGCACCTTCAAGTCTGTCTTCTAGTCTCATTCCATTTGCCATTTTGAGATTTTAAAAATAAAAAACTGATCTTGATCTTCCTTTAATCTATTCGGATCTTCCTTCAAGTGGTTAGACTTCAATGAAGGAACTTGGCTCTGATACCATGTTAAATAATTTGAGATCAGAGGATAAGATATAAACTGAATATATGTAGTAGATTTCAATTGCCTTGGTTATTGATTGAATCTACACATTTGAATATCTATATATATTGAACTAGCGAATAAGAAAAGACATGACTATTCACATTAGAAATGACATGTTAGTTCATAATGAAGTGACGTGACTATTCATAACAGTTACCATTCGTTCCCTTCATTATCAATTAGACTTTGTTCTCTTAACCATATCCTTTAGATATTATTTGTAAGCACTGGTATCTATACAATATTAAAGACTAATCATTTAATGAACCGATTCCTATCCTGGAACGATAATCATATTATACTTCTTCAGGTTGCTTTGTACTGATCTGCGTATCATATAGGGTTGTATAGTCACTATCGTGACTATTATGTATTAACAATCATGATAGCATCGTGACTGTTAATACATAACAGTCACAATACACTATAACTTAAACTGCCCGATAACAATACAGTATGCTCATCCGACAGGTTAGTACATGAAACCTGATCAAAATTGTATGCAATCCGATCACTATCAAATATTGTATGCTATTAATATTTCATATATATAACAATAGCGATAATATATTTTAATATATATGTATATAATAATAATAATATTATTATTATTATCTACATAATATTATTATCTGATCGAAGCTATATTTATTAACAATTGTATAATATAATTTTAATATAATATATTATTTATAAATTATAAAACATGCAATATAAATATAAATATAAACATAAACATAATAGCCAATATAATATTCCATATTAAAAAATAATATCTAATATAAATAATCTTTATCTAATAGAGGTATGGAGGATTTTTTTTAGAAGGGTTGGCTATAATCCCTTGCTTGAAAAACTTTGTCCAATGGCTTATATTGAATTCACAATTACAAAATTACATGATACGTCCATTTCACTATTCCAAACGGACGACTTATAGGGATATGTAATTTCTTTACTTTTCTCTATATATCTCTTTGTATAGTTTGATTCGATTTTTCTCATTTTTAATAATTTTGTTTCTTCACCAAATCTTTTGCGTAACTCCGAGTTTACTTTTCATTCCTCTAACGCATGCTTCATATTTTCACTTTTAATCTTTTCTTCAACTCCGCTTCCACGGCTTTCACTTAGTTTAAAATAAATATATTTTAATATTTAATTATTATTATTATTTTCAAAAATCTGCATTGATCTTGATAGTAAAAGAGATTTTCTTCTTTTTATTATTAAATTAAGAATCTCTGCTCTTATCGCTAAGCTAATATGCACATGCATTAATTCATAGGTGTAAATACAATTCTATTTATTTTCAACCACTATTTAATAAAAATAATTGAATATATTTAGTAGTTATTTGATTTCTTTGATTAGATAAATCAGTGCTACTAACCTTAATTTTTGAGTGTTGATTTTAACCCATCTTACATCTAGTTTCTTCCATTTCACTTCTAATTGGGGACATGTGGTATGATTAGCCCTAGGCAGCCCAAGAATGGGAGATATATTTTATTAACTATTTCTATAATAATTTTATTGTACATTTAATAAATTAGTTGAATTATACCTTATAAAAATATAATTTAATCAATAATTGATAATTTATTATTATAATAAAGTCAATATTTAACTATGACTACATCAAATAGTTATTTTCTATGTTATTATATTATAAATGTCAACAAGCATTCTAAAATGGAAAATGGGTGGAATTATTGCATGCTAAAAGTGTGTTTACAAAAATTCTTAATCTTTGGCTTAAATTTCTTTCTTTTCAATTCCATATATATTCTAATATTGGAAAATTTTATTAATTATTTCTATAATAATTATATTGTACGTTTAATAAATTACTTGAATTATACCTTATAAAAATATAATTTAATCAATAATTGATAATTTATTATTATAACAAAGTCAAATTTTAACTTTATAATTTATCTAATTGTTATTTTCTATGTTATTATATTAAAAATATCAACAAGCATTTAGAATGGAAAATGTGTGAAACTATTGAATGCTAAGAATGTGTGTACAAAAATTCTTTATCTTTAGCTTAAATTTCTTTCTTTTCAATTTGATATATATTCTAATATTGTCCAATCTAAGAATAAGAAATTTTAATTATTTATACGTGAAAATAATAATCTACAAACTGGATATTTCACAAAAGCACCATATAATAAGTTTTTGATAGATATACAAATATTAAATAAAAATCTAAAAAGTAATGTCCAATCAATATCATTTTAAAATAATTATTAAACCTTTAAAATCAGTGGAAAACATATATTATAAATTTTAATTTTGATATAGTGATAACTATATTAAAATTTAAATATAAATAATAGAACACTAGATTTTTTTTTAAAAATGTATTAAGGAAAATAATAATATAGATACAAATATAAAACATTTTGTGCTGTAAAATGGGATTCAAATTAAGAGAAAAATATATTAAGATAAATGAAATATTTTTTAATTTTTGATCTCTTTAAAAGAACATTCTTCACCAATCACTACTACATAGAAGGGGGTTTTAAGAAAAATTTTGAGACCATCTTTTAGTAAATTGTCTTAACATGAGACAAAATAAAACAAATGTGTTATCTTAAATATTGTCTTCAAGTGAGTGTCTTAAATTATTCTCTTAAAAACTTGTCTTCATAAAAAAACTAAAAACCACTGATATTATTGTCTCTTGAGAGACAATTTCAAATGTCTCTATAGTTAGAATTATGTCTTTAATCCCACTAATTGTTAGATATAAACTATAGCATATTGATTAATTCATGTTATGGCACAATGGATTTGAACCACCATCCTCCTGGCAGGTGCTCTTCCATTGAGCTAGCACCCTTTAAAATAAAGAAAACTAAAAGTCTTAGGTGTCGCATATATAAGCCAAATAAATGCATATACAATGTTAGGTAGAATAAACCAAGGACATCAATATTTATAAATCTTGAGAAAGTTGGAAAAAGGCTGCCAGGGGAAAAAAACAATCAAATTTCTTCCACGCCAATAATTTTTTTTCTCAAGAACCTTTTATTTTTGTTCTACAAAATCAAAAACTAAGATAAAGGTATTCAAAGACAGCACCTGTAAATACAGCATTCCAAAACATTTGGAATAAATATGTTCATGAAGGAAAAATATTACATATGCTATGAATACTGTTGGACGGACTTAGACATGCAAAACTTACATAACCTAAACAAAGAAACTTGTGAAGACAAGACACTGAGATAACAAAGTAAGGTGAAATGCATAGTAGTGTCACCTTAAACATACTCAACTTTCACAACTCACTAAACAAAACATGGGCATCTTTCAATAATCATACAGATAGACAATGACATAAGAGAAACAAAGATTTAAGAACAAACAATAATCCTTTGGATATCAAAATGCCTATGGAGTCATGAATAAAATTATCTTCTAATTTATATAATATTTTTAATTTGTAGTATTTAGGACAAATTACACATGATCGATCCATTTAAGTTTAACTTAAGGCCAGATATTGAGGCTTCTATGTCAAAAAGTCAATGCTAGTCCTACTTCTGTAATCTAAGTTATGAAGTATCCAATGACTACTTTTAAAGGTAACAACAAAGAACAATCATAGTATTCTAAAAGCATCTAGGGAACAGTGAATTGAATTATCACCTAATCTCTATCAAGTAGAGATGAACTTTTCAATTTGTAGCTAATCTTCAGAGTATGCCCAAATCTCTATTTAAAACCCTAAATCTATGCCAATTCTAGAGGCTTATTTTCTGCACGGTCAAAACTAATCCTGTAGTCTAGATTTGGAAGAAACCAATGACTACTTCAAAAGATGGTGACATGGAAATGTGATCAATGTGGGAAGGAAAGAATATAAAATCTTACATCAGGCATTTGCTAATAAAAATTGCCAGATAAGTTGCACAATTTTTACTAACTAAATAGTGTTATGCAGGCAAGCTGGAAGTCAAACTAATGTATACCACTGACTCCAGTGAATCTCTAAAACACTCTTATCTAAGATAATATTTGATGGTTGAGTTCAAAAATTATATTTCACAAACCTTGGAACATTCTCTCAAATTTATTTGTGAACTGGATACCACCCTCTGTCGTAAGCTGCAAATTTACAAAGAAAAAAATGTGATTAAAAAGGAATTAACCAAGTTTATTTGTGAACTGGCTACCACACTCTGTCGTAAGTGCAAATTTACAAAGAACAAAATGTGATTAGAAAGGAATTAATAAAATAGATGTAGTACACCATTTTAATAATATCATTTTAATAAACATTATATACCATAGAAATCATTTACTTCTCAATATCAATAGATTCACTTTTACCCAAGAGTAACCTTTTAGCATGATCCTTAATATAAAATGCTTAAGAATACATCTTTTACCCGAAATATTAGTTTCTGAAATTGGTACAAACTTGAAAGTAATGCACATACATAAAAACATTAGTGCCGTACTTGAATAAAACTAAACAAAACCAGAACTCTATCTAGAGCTTCTCCAGCTTCTCCCCTTAAGTAGCCTTGTTACTAGACTGAAGCTTCTCATCAAGAAACTTAGAAAATAGGGCTGCCACCAACCATATTAAGTCCTTAAAAAGGACAACTTAATCACAAAGTGCACTTGTTTAAAAAATAAAGAACTTCAACCAAAAAAATTGAACTTGACAACTACTTCTCTCATTCATCCACCACTTAAGTTCTTCAATAGTTTCAGATTGACCACGAACTATACATCCTACAAGAAAATATAGAAACATAAACAATAAGGATAACTTCTCTATTATTTCAATGACAACATTAGATGGTGAATAGTAAATACCACTCACGAGACCTATTCTTAGTTTGGACCCTGGTAAAGACATTGGTATCTGTCTTCTTAATTCCCTATTACCACACATATTAAATTTTTAAGGTCTTAAACATGATCTTAACCTTAAATTTTGAGCTAATATTACTCAACACTCAAAAGAACTGTGAAATATGACATGTACCAATGATACAAATGCATCACACATTTTTAAAGAAGACAATATCCAAGGTAATGAGACAGAAAATATTACAATTTAATATTTAGACTAAATCACATTGCAGTCTCAAAGACTCTTGACATATCACTCCACTTGCCAAAAGTGTGGGAAACATAACATAGTGAAGTATGATGAGCTTTTAAGTTGCTTTTAAAACATTGATTTCACTCCCTTTGACTCTCTTTTATGTGCTTTGCATCACTCCTTACTGTGGCAATTTGTGTTCTCTTCCTTTTGCAATCACTGTTCTACTAAATCTGTTTAAAACTGTTTCAAGAAACCCATTTCAACAACCACATAAATACAAGGGGGCTGAAAATGATATTTACAGTTTCACAAAAGCATGTTGGGAAAATCAACAACAAGCCAATATCACTACCTTAGCGATGGCAGATAAATTTCTGAAAAGTATAGTTTTAAAGATTTCTGAATGATAACATAGATCAAGGAGGTAGAATCAACAGATGATGATCCATCCATTCAAGACCACTGTCACCTAAGTAAACATAAATTAGAGGCAAAATTTCTTATCAAAATATTAAACTCTAATTCAACTCCACACCAAAAATACCACCTGCAAGAAAAGGCACTAAATTAAGGCTAGCTATACTATGTATATCAACTTATTAATCTTAAAATTTATGGTTTTATTTTGCATTAAATCAAAAATCTCAAATCACCCCTTCTTGAGTAGAAATCTTTCTATGGTGATAAGGAAAGATTTGCAATATTACTTTAAAATGAACACAATGGTTTCAACTATATACCGGCTTTTGATTGTTCACACAATTGCATCAGTTTTTTCTCTAAGATAATACAATAAATATTATCATATGTTGGATGATAACATTAGATATATAATCCCTACAAACAAAACAATAAAGAGAGATCTTTAATCAACAAGATAATACATTAGTTACTTAATATATGGATATAAGAGCCCAACCTGATGTTCATCAAACCTAAAACTTAGTAGAGGACTTTGATAAATGTTTAAAGATGCAAATTCTGAAAACTAAGACGTAAAATCTCTTTAGAGAACTGAATGAACTAACATTGGAATAATGGTTGCAAAACTCACCTAGATAGTACTGGTTGCATGATTCAAAGCTACATTATTGATCTCTCTGGAACAATTAATAATGAGTAAACCATAGAAAAATATTCAAAGAGTATCTGTTTACACTATGTTAGATGCCAAAGAGGTGTAGATAGATACTCTCTGCATACCATAATCCAAAAAGAACCCACCTATAGAACATATATGAAAAATAATATGATTACATAATCCAAAGGAAAAGCACTGAATTATGAATACTAGGCATAACTCCCAGCTCTCTAAAAAAGATTGAGTACTCCATTTGAAAAACTAAAAATATTGTACACAAAAGTATTTGTGAAAACAAATAAAAAATGACCTGGGCCACTAGAGTACTAAATGAGCTATTATTATTGTACTTAAAAATTGCAAATCTCACCTTTACATTAATATTTAGAGAGACATTAGCCAAGCACTATCTGCTTTTTTAAAAAAACATGCTTTGTCAAATAAAACTGAGATATCATACCCAGATCAATTTCACATATTCTTTTCAAATCTTCCACATTCAAGCCAGCATTAAGGTAACCATGTTAAATGCTCTCAAAGTTACATTTTGTCTACTAAAACAATCTAGTGTTTCACTGAATCACAAATGGAATCAAAAGTGAACTACTTAAAAGCGCCATGCGGAATTGATAAAGGTTCTGTAGAGCTAATTGAGGGCTAAATATAATAAGCCTTATGCATTACAAGTACTCAATTTAGAATAATTCCTACCATACGATGAGCCATTGTTGTCAGGAAAAATCACTATGAGCAGCTCCAATTCCTTGCCCCTGAGCATGTTCATTGCCTCTTTGTAAACAATTTTTAAAGCCCTATCCACATGATCAGGATGTACAATGTAGATTGGAATTACAAGTTCAAGGTTGAACACGTGCAACAAAATGACAAAAAAATAGAAAACTTCCATTTTCTATGCTTCGGTATAAAGTAATGCACAAAAATATTCACTGGAAATACGTGGTGGCATGGTGAGTGAGAACTGTCTCAAAAACCCCCTCTATATAGTAGTGGATCTGTGGATCTGCCTAACCCCTATCGATGCATAGAGAGGGGTAACATAATTACCTTCTGATAAATTGAACATATTCTTGCTTTGGCATGTTCTTCATCTCATTCAACTCTCACGGATATTTTGTATCTATATTTGATAAAGAAAGTCAACAATATTAAGTAAAAAGAATAAATAGGTAAGACTGACTACACACAAAGCCTGAATTATAGTACAACCTTCAACATTTTATACTAGAAAGACAAATAATAAACAATTTTATAATGCTGGGAATTTCATGTTGGAAAGGAGAATGAGCACCAAAGGTGTTATCTCAGAGAAAGTAGACTATCAGCATATGGAATAGATTTGATACCTCAATAAAATTATACTGGAAAGTTTGTTATAGTTGAAGGACACGAATACTTCACGGCTGGAAGTATCATAAGCTCTGGCTTCTTTCTCCTCCTAATCATAACTACCTGCATTACATCAATGGTTGTTAAATTACAAATCAATCAATAGAAAACCAGAGAGTATGAATTTGAATCTCTTAATTGATATATAACAAACCAATTAAAAGCATCTGCTTACCAAGATATAATAGAGAATCAAATAATTATCCAGAATTGAGGGATCACAATAAGATGGTTGAAGTAGTCAAATTACTAATTAGTATCCATAAAAAAACTAGTTAAATTTAATTAAATTTAATTTTAAGAAGTAGCTTGTTTAATCATAGATGAAATTCTTTCACATCCTTAAAAAGAAGCCTATAAAAGAATTTTGGAAGATTCTACTCCAAAGCATTGGATCCATAGCAATAACTTTCTAAACATACCTAACTTCAGTTTTTAATGGAACCCACCTCAACCTATAAAAAGGAAAGGGTTTAATACATAACACTAACCTTATTTACCCTTATGGATATGACCATCTTTTACACAACTGTTGTCCCACAGTTGGGCTTCATATATCCTTGCCCATTTATGCCTGCATTGAATCTCACATAAAATTACTTCAAATAAACTTTTTACTTGAATCTATCATAATATCTCTATAAACGTAATTGTAAACAAACCATGTAACTCCATGGTAGACTGAACTTCTTTTGTCCATGTTTTTAGGATCCATCACCTTCTTATTCTTGGATTCTATATATATAATAATGAATAGAATACTCAGATCCACCCTAAAATTAAAAGTTCATTAAAAGATTTATATGATAAAATGAAAAAAAAAAGAAATAATAATGATATCTTCCATTTTCATTTTAATTATATTATCATTAAATGAAGCCAAATCAAAATACAAGATCATCAAGAAACTGAATGATGTAGTACTGACAATGTCAATGAAGACTATTTCTTATTCATTATGATATGAAATTTTATACAACCAACTTGATTTTTAGAAAGTTTACGAGATCTGAACCATTTTATTCTTAAATAGAAGATATATATCTCATCTTAAGAATTCTGAGATTATCTATCAAGAATAAAAAATAGGTTTTGACAGGGATCTAAAACTTGTTAGAGTAGAACAACACTAAAAACACAGTGAGAAAAGGACACTCCAAGGAGTTCCACAAAAGACGGAGTTCACACAAATCAGATAGAGCTAAAGCAAAAAAAGACAAACACCAAAAGAAAGGGCAAGAAAAAGAACAAAAAAGTCCATAATAAAGAAAGATTCAGTCAAATCTATAACAAAACCACAGGGATTAGGAAAAACTTATAAAAAATAATATGAATCAATAGTTAATAACAAATGTTCCACACAGAGATCTTAGATCTAGTTTGTAGTAACTGATGTAAAGGCATTGTAATGTTCAAGCTTTTGAACAAAAAGTGTTTTATATGGCATAAATTATTCTATACACATTGTAATTCTCAGAGTCTTTCATTTATTTATTTGTTGTTTTACTCTATCAAAAAACAATTATAAAAATAAATAATGTCTACCATTAAAACAATGATCTCTATTAAAAATTATTTCAGTAAATAAGAAGTTAAAAAACAAGTGAAAGAATAATCCAATAACTTAAACTTATTTTAAATTAGCATATATATATCTTAATAATAATCTATTAAGAATTTATATTAGTAGATAGCATTATGGAGAAATAGATAGATTTTAGTTTTTTCTATTCTGTTTTCGTTTCTCTTACCCGAGTGCTTCTTTGTTCTTTAACTTTCTCCTGCAGCGCTTTTGGGAGTGGGCATTTCTATATCTGTGTTATGCTCTCTCAGAGCCTCTTGTTTCCCCTTTTGGCTGGCAGCAATAAAGTGAATTTGTAACTTAAAAATAGTATGTAAAAAGAGGAATGTGTGTATAGTTATGCAAATGGGTTATAGATCCGAATCAGATCCATGATCAATTCCCATAAAATATGCCCACCTCACTATACTTCATATTTATCATAGTTATCAGTTTTAAACAAACAAGGCAATACAAAATACACAAAAAATTTAAGAACCTTGCTACAGCCCTGTAATACTGAGTGTCTAAGCAGGTTTCCCTCCACATGAGATGTCAATTTGAAGGAACCCAACTCATTCATCTCAAGCATACCTACTGTTGTCCTTAAGTTTAATTTCTAAAAAAAAGAGTCAGGTTTGTGGTGCAATGGTCAATGATTTCCTTCCTCATCCCAACGCTACCTACATATCCTCTAGCTCCAACAATCCAAAATTAATGTAATTTCCCTTATTAAAAGTATCTGATCAAAATTGACTGAACATATCTCTCAACAATTTTTGACCAGTCAATGTCTCATTCATTGATGGAGACTGCAACTAAGTCTGAGCGAGGGAATAGCACAAAAGAAGGGACCCCTTTATTTAAACAACAGCTCATTGGTTGTCTGATCTCAGCCCATTTTATAGGAAGAGCCAGTCACTCAACTCTAAGTGGAAAGGCTTATAATTCTAATTACTGATAAAGATCAAGTCAAACTCCAACCCTACCAAGTACCATCCTGTGCAATGTTTACAGGTCAAATGGGGGACACTATATCATTATTTAAAATGAACGATTAGTAATAGTCAGTAATTATTAAAGGTGGGAAGGTAAATTAGATATCATTAATCAAGGCTCTACAAGCAATTGATGACTTGGTTAATCATTCTTCAATGGCATGCACAGAGCTAACCTTTAGATAGTGTTTAAGATGTAGTTTTTGTACACACTAAAATGGTGCACTTCTATGAACCATTACATGCAAGGTTGCTCAAGAATGAGGCCTCACAAAGCAGCTCATAGCTCTCTATGCATGGAGTTGCAAGGGACTATGGTGTGTTTGCTCTCAGCTAGAGCTACAAGCTTGTGACCTTGCTAGTCAACCATACAATGAGAGATTTAAGTGAAGACAAGGGCAACAATGCCAATATCTCCAAGAATCCAAATATGCAATGCAATGCAAGCTAAGAATGAGAATGCAAATGTGCAAGCTATGCTATGAAAATGGAAGTACAAACTAATTAATCTATTAAAGAAAATAGCAATGGATTACAATGCCTCCTATTTAGACTATGTGAGCTTATTCTATTGCATAAAAGAAAATCTACACTAATAATGCCATTATTATGCAACTATGAAAGCAAATATGAACTAGATGATGCAATGAAGCAAGTCTTCAATGTCTTCAAACTCCAAATGCACCTAAAACCTGCAGCATAACATTAGCATAAAACAAGTGGATATCCAAATGGAGGAGAGAGCTCTCCTTTTATAAGAAATGAGGTGAAATGGACCATGGAGATTAAGAGGCAAAAAGACTTAATCAACGGTGGAGGTTGAAAGGGGAGCAATCCATGTGCACAAGTATCCTCCAATGAGAGTGAAATGTTGACTTTTGAGCCTCATGTGAGACAAAAAGTGCTTTTTTCCCTTTTTATAAAATAAGAATAATGTTTTATTTGTGCAACTTAGGATAAGAGGAAAAGTGGGGCTTTTTATTTAATCAAAAGGGGAGGAAATATTCTTTTTAATTAAATAAAGACTTAGGATAAATGGTTAGCCCAAGGATAAAAATCCAATATATGATCGAAATTAAGACTTGATCAAGAAATTAATAATGTTGAAAATATTGATTATTGATAAAAATGATTCAGGATTGATAAAGTGAATAAATGGGGCCCAAAGTCTAGGCGACCATTTTAGGGTGCATACATTTGCCCCTCTTTGACTAATGTGTGATTGATTTGGGAACACATGTAGTCAAAGAATGAAGTTGCAATGTGAGATCGATTTGGGATCACAAAACAACTCAAATATGAGGTCGATTCGGGATCACACTTGGACAAACATAAACAAAAGCTTAGACCAACACCGTCGCTGCTAGGTGCAAATCAAGCTTTAGACAAAACTATCACCGTCGCTGCTAGGCAATAATCAAGTCTAAAAATGGGAGATAAGAATCTCAAATTTGAGCAAAAGCTTATAGAAGATGTCTGAATCAGGGAAATCAAGAGAATTAGGGATGAGAATCCCATAGGTACTGCCCCCTCGGAGTCGAAATCAAAATCATAGAGAGGAGAACAGCGAATTGATAAAGATTTGATCAAATCAGAATAAAATCACAATCGAAGGTAAGGGTCAAATAGGTTAACCATTAGGTAATGAAACATGCCCCAGCCTGACTAAAAGGATGCAGTCAAATGTGAGAAATGAGGGAATGGAATGAATATGAATGAAAGACTAGAAGTTTGGAAGACATGAAAATGAAGAAATGACGATGCCCCGACAAAGATCGAAAGATTAGGCCTCAAAAGATCAGCCAATTGCGCAGAAGGGGGGAAGATTTTGAAATATGATTTTGACTATCAAGATGACCTCGGATTTTGATTTTGAGTCCAAAAATAGATCCAGGACGTCGAAATTAGCTAGGGGTGCAATTTTTGTGCAATTTCGAGGTGTTTTGAAAATGAGGTCAAAAAGTCAAAAGACTATAAAAGGGGTCAAAATGTCATTTTCAAAAATCATTTGTCTTTTAGCGATTTGAGAATTTCAGAGCTTTAGAGAGAGAAAATAGCCCAGCAAGCAGGAGTTCCCGTCCACAGGCATCGATTCGAGCGTGCCCGGTTGCACAACTGGCCACCACACTATCCTACCCCGGTAAGTTTTTGAAAAACTCGAGCTTGTTGGTCATTTTTAGCATTTAATAGCTTATTTTAGCATGTTTTTTCAAATTTTAAATTTTAAAATTTTTTCTTAGGTGAAATATTGCATGATACTTTAGAAGTATCACGCACTTTGGGGAGAAGTATCGCGCGATACTTTGCGTGTCTCCAAAGTATCGCGCGCTTAAGGCACCAGTATCGCACGATACTGGGCGAAAGATCGCACGATACTGGGTGAAGTATCGCGCGATATAAGGTTTATCGCCCCACTATAGGGAGAAGTATCGCGCGATACTTCTCCAGAAAAGGAATATCGCCCAGCATAAAATTTTGATTTTTAATGCATTTTTGAGCAAAAATGACATGGGTCTAGACAATGTTACGTTTTTAGAGTGTTTTATACTGAGTTTTTTGGACATCCATCATGATATGTGCTAAAAACTGGCTTGGTTTTGGCTTGCAGGAGGTTTTTCCAGTGCTCATCATCAGAGCGCCGAAGGTGACAGGATTGCGGTGTGTCCGGGATCTAGATGATCTGGGCAATGCCGATCTCAGAGCGATCGGATTCTGGTATCTGCTGAGATACCCCTATATTCGAGCAGACCATGGGTTGTTGACTTCTTTGGCCGAGAGATGGCACAGCGAGCACAACACCTTCCACCTTCCTATAGGCGAGGCATCCATCACACTGGAGGATGTCTATAGGATCCTCCGAGTTCCATGCCACGGAGAGCCTGTAAGTATAGTCATATTTTTGAGATAGTCATGTAAAATGTAATGTTTCTAAAAAGATGAAAACTAACATGATTTATGTGTTGTCACAAGTATACTATGATCAGGATGCCACTGAGGGGCACCGCCTGGTTCAGGAGATGTTCCAGGATGTCACGATTCTAGATAGACATATCAGCTGGGAGAGGCTGATAGATGATTTTGGCAGAGATTACCCAGTGCCATGTATAGTGGCTTCCATCATTTCACAGATCCTGATGACTGACCGCAGTCAGAAGGGTTTTCTGCTCAAATGGGCTCAGCTTTTGGTGGACCTGATCGGCAGGCCACGACGGATGGCATGGGGTCCTGCTATACTGGCAGAGATGTACCATGAGCTACACGAGATCGTCTACAGAGACGGTCGGACATGGGCATGCGGTGCCATCCTGGCACAGGTGTGGGTGTGGGAGCACATCGCTGTGGTGCGCCCCAGGGTTTAGCCGAGGGAGAGGAGGTAGCCCTTCATCTATAGGTACCTCGGGTTCATATCACATGCCCCTTCTGGGGATGTGACTTATTACAGATGGATTTTGGATGAGATAGCCTCATTTACATGGAGGCCCTACAGGGAGGTTGAGGTTTGGGGGGATGCAGCGGATGAGTTGAGCTACATGCTGTGCAGTCGGCCATTGGTAGGTCGATATGCAGAGATCGTAGAGAGATTCTGCATCACTCGGGTGTGGCGGCAGTTTGGGAGGCAGCAGCGAGTCTCGACAGAGACTACCACTTATGCCAGAGCCAGAGACGAGGAGGGACATGGGTGGCTACCCATGTTAGATTATCAGCAGGCTGTCGCAGAGACAACAGGTATCAGGAGCGAGCCCTGGGAGTATTTCTCAGATATGGTAGACGCAGGGGCTGATGGAGCCTATAGAGCAGAGCGGCGGAGGGTGTCATTCCCTTGATTTATAGTACCAGATGCACAAGCACCAGTGCAGGGAGGAGACGGAGGGGATGACGGGGGAGAGGGAGGAGATGGAGGGGACGGAGGAGAGGGAGGAGGGGAGGGAGGGGATGGAGGAGATGGCAGGAGGGGGAGAGGGAGGAGGATGGAGAGGGGAGAGGGATCGAGATCAGGTGGCCGGAAATGATCACGGGGACAGTGGTCAGCGACACCTGAGGAGGCGAGACCAGTTCGTCGGGAGGCAGAGGTACAGCAGGAGCAGCCTGCGGGGGGAGAGGATCTGAGAGCCCAGATATAGGCTTAGGAGGTAGAGATACAACAGCTCCAGACTACTATAGCTGTGAGAGATCAGTAGCTTCTGGATTTGAGGGCAGAGCGAGATCAGCAGATATCTGATCTTAGGGAAGAGATAGCACACCGTGAGGCGATGGCACAGGCTGAGGCACTAGAGCTCTGACAAGAGTTAGCGAGAGCTGCCTATTATCACGGGTTATATCTGCAGGCCGTCCCAGAGGGTGAGAGAGCACCATCATACTCTCAGCGGGCAGGCGTATCAGACATGGTACTCGATAGGAGAGCTATGCCTCCTCCACCACCACGAGCTCCTCATGAGGGTGGTAGCGAGTCTTAGGGTTAGGTCCCAGATGTTTTGGACATATTTTGAGACTTTTGATCCAAATTTTGGGATCTCATATTGTATTGTATATCATGACATTGTATATTGATTTATAAGATTATTGGATGTTCGATGGATCATGTGTATTTATCTCACTTGTGATGGATGTATCAGTTTATGTATATTGTCTTGTCATTTTGCTCAAAATGCTTATGTATGTGCTCATGTATGTTCTCTCTCATAGATGTATGGCTAATTCTCATGTGTATGATATAGACTTATGTTTCTTAAAAATGACAGATTTGATATAGATATGATGATGTGATTAACCCCTTGTGATGAATAGGAACAGGTTCGAGATGAAAAGACGAGGAGCAAAAGACATGATTGAGAAGAAGAAAAGGTGAGCGCAGTCGACTGACAGGTCCACGTAGGATGAAAAGGAGAGCTCTCTCCATATGCAAGATGCAAAAACTAAACTATCATGAACCTAAAAATGCAAACTACTATGAAAGTGGTTGACTTGCAAGGTCACAATGCTTATAGACATCTAATTATCATCATCGAGCATTATTGGTAGCGTCGTAAGATCATACAAGGCACACAAGCGTAACTATGTGGATATGAATATGATCTTTATCAGATAAAGATGTGGGAATCTCACCTAGGCATCAAAGACATATAGGTCAAGATGACTAATGCAGTGAGATCACCTAAATTTGGTATAGTGAGATTATGCTTGTATCAAGACGCATGAAAGTCAGGATAGCTAGAAGCATGCACTCGCAAAACAGTGAAGGATAATACCTTGTCAATCCATAGTGTCAAGTAGGACCAGCATAAATGCTCATGACAGTTAGGATCAACAAAATATACCCACAAGCAGATAAAGAAAGAAAACATGTTCTCATTCCCTCAGTCTTCTAGCTATGCATCATCGAAAACTTCTCAGGGAGAGATCACTCATCAAAGAAATCCTCATAGACAACACACAAAGAAAAATAAAGTCATCATATCGTCAACGAGTTGATTGTTTAAGTGTGTGTGTGTTGGTCATAGAGTCAGACTCTGAGTATCGCATCTGCACATGAGCACTATCGCATTATACTTAGACTATAGGCAAGACATCTGATAAGTGTTAAGAAACACTCGACACAAGGGTAGTGTTGAAAAACACTGTTTGGGGTGGTGTTAAAAAAACACCTGTTGTGAAATGCCCCAAGAGACAAATGCACCTAAAGGACCTATGCGAATAGTTATGCCCCCTAGACAAAGATAAAGATCAATTCCAGACCAAGTCAAATAAGGTCAAGGCATGATGGAAAGTGGCTCAGTGTCGAGGACGCATGCTAACAAATAGGGGTGCAAAGGCCTCAAGTAGCGCCTGTTTCCAGGTTTTCACCACTTGGATTCTTTTTTCATTTTTTAATTTTTTTGGATTTTTGCTACCAAGGCGCCTATTGCTAGGTTTTCACCAAGGCACTTTTTCTATTTTTTTGATTTTTTAAATATTTTGAGTTTTTTGTATTTTTTTCAGGACTTTATATGCTTTTTAGGATTTTTTCAGCATCATATATCAATTTTTTTGGAATTTTTTTAGGATCAATAAGATATGTACAAAGGATGCCCCCAGACAGAACGGGCATCAAGGATAGAACTTCTTGAGGTGCACAATGTTGATGGGATCAGGGAGCTGTTCTCCATCAGGATCTGACAGTAAATACGCACCAGTACCAAAAGTAGCTGTGATGACATATGGTCCAAGCCAGTTAGGTTCAAACTTGCCCTTTTGCTCTCTATTTTGTTGGTTCTTAGGGTTCTCTCGTAAAACAAGATCACCTATTTGAAATTCTCTAGGGTGAACCTTCTTGTTGAATGCCTTGGACATACGCTTCTGATACACTCTCATATGATCAAAGGAAGCCTTACGCTTCTCATCTAGAAGTTCTAGTTCCTGTAACCTCATGGCACGGTAATCCTCATCTATAATCAAACCTTTGAGTGAGACTCTAAGTGATGGTATCTCGACTTCTAAAGGCAATATTGCTTCAGCGCCGTAGGTGAGAGAGAAAGGAGTGGCTCCCATAGGTGTGCGAATGCTTGTTCTGTAAGCCCATAGTGCTGGATTGATTTGTAAGTGCCAATCCCTACCATTCTTGTGCACTGTTCTATGAAGAATCTTAAGAATGGTTTTGTTAGAAGCTTCTACCTGTCCGTTTCCCTGTGGAAAATATATGGAGGACCAATGTTGCTTGATTTTAAACTTTTTGCATAGGTGCTTTAGGTCCTTATTCTTAAATTGACCTCCATTGTCAGTAATGATCTCAGAAGGCACTCCAAATCAGCAAATAATATGATTCAAGATGAACAGAGAAATGGTCCTTCCTGAAGAAACCAAAAGTGGTACAGCCTCCACCCATTTTGTGAAGTAGTCAGTGGCAGTAATAATGAACTTGTGTCCACCTGATGAGTTGGGATGAATCTGCCCAACCAGATCAAAGGCCCAGCGCTGAAATGGCCAATGAGAAACAGAAGGGATCAGCTCCCTACCTGGAGCATGAATCAGGTTGCCATGTTTCTGACATTTTTCACATGACTTAGCAAAGGTGACTGCATCTATCTGCATTGTGGGCCAATAATATCCCACCCTAAGCAACCTTCGGGCCATGGCAAGACCATTAGAATGTCCACCACAAATGCCCTTGTGGATGTCAGCTAACGCTTGGTTGGATTCCTCCTTTTCCAAGCACCTAAGGAGCGTCCCATCTAAACCCCTCCTATATAAATCATCAGAGATGAGGGTGTGGTGAGAGGCGTTACGGATGAGGTTTCATCGTTCGGAGTGGTTGAATGTATCAAGGATGATGCCATCACAAAGATATGAATAGATAGCACCATATTGGGAAGACTCGTGTGTGATAATGGCACAAATGACATGGCTTTCAGACGAGTCAAAGATGGGATGGTGTAGCTCTTCCACCAGGAATTCAAATCTGGATTCATGTGTCTCCAACTGAAGAAGTGAAGCTAATGTGGCCATGGCATCTGCAGCTTTGTTCTCTATCCTAGGGATTTGTTGAAACGTCACAAAGGTGAAATAGCATCTCAAAGAATCAACCATCTTTTTATAGGGTATCAATTTGTCATCCTTGGTTTGATACTCTTCATTGACTTGGTTGATGATTAACTGAGAATCCCCAAAGACATGTAATTCTGTGATGTTCCATTCTATAGCCATTCTCAAGCCATTAGTTAAAGCTTCATATTCTGTAATATTATTGGTACATGGGAATAATAGTTTGTAAGACTTCGGAATGTTGTACCCATGTGGAGAAACAAATAACACTCCAGCGCCTGATCCATTTTGCATGCGGGACCCATCAAAGAACATTGTCCAAGTGCGAGTAGTGGCATATAAGATGTGTTCGTCTGGGAATTCCACTTGGACTGGCATACTATCCTGGATTGGAAAATCAGCTAATTGGTTGGCAATAGCTTGCCTTTTTATTGCCTTCCTTTCAACGTACTCTATGTCAAATTCAGTTAGGACCATCATCCATTTAGCAAGTCTACCCGTCAGGGCAGCCTTACTAAGCAAGTATTTAAGGGGATCAATTTTGGCAACCAAATGTATGGTATGAGCAAGCATGTAGTGGCGCAACTTTTGAGAGGCAAACACCACCGCGAGACAAGACTTCTCAATATTATTGTAATTGATCTCATAAGAGACCAGAGTACGGCTGATATAGTAGATGACCTGTTCTTTCCCAGTATCATTTGATTGAGCCAATAATGCCCCCAGGGAAGTGTCTGTAGCTGAAATATATAGGATCAATGGTTTCCCTGGAATAGGAGGCATTAGGATCGGAGGATTGGCCAAGTATTGTTTGATCTGATCTAGGCTCTTTTGACAATCCTCGTTCCAAACACAAGAAGCACCCTTATGCAATGTCTTGTTGAAGGGTTGCACTCTATCCACAAGCTGAGAAATAAACCTCCTAATTGATTGAAGACGTCCCTGAAGACTTCTCATTTGGCTGATATTCCGAGGAGGTGGCATATCTAATATTGCTTGGACCTTTTCGGGGTCAACCTCAATACCTTTTGCTGATATTATGAATCCTAAAAGTTTGCCTGAAGTGACGCCAAATGCGCACTTCTTTGGATTCAATCTGAGTTGAAATTGTTCCATACGATCTAGAATTACTTCCAGATCATTGAGGTGTGTGTCCCTTTTTCTTGATTTTGCCAGGGTATCATCCACATAATCTTCCATATTTTTGTGCATCATATCATGAAAGATAGTTGTCATAGCTATTTGATAGGTTGCTCCTGCATTCTTTAACCCAAATGGCATGACGTTCCAGCAGTAAGTTCCCCATGCACATGTGAATGCTATTTTCTCTTGGTCTTCAGGAGCTATTTTGATTTGATTATACCCCGAGAAGCCATCCATTAGAGAATATATGTCATAGCCCGCCGTTATGTCCACTATCATGTGAATGTTTGGAAGTGGAAAATCATCCTTTGGGCATGCTTTGTTTAAATCTCTAAAATCTATGCAGACACGAATGGACCCATCATGTTTGGAGACTGGTACTATGTTTGAGATCCATTCTGCATAATCGATGGCTCTAATAAATCCAACTCTGAAAAGTTTTTCTAATTCTCCTTTGACAAGTAGAGCTACATGTGGATGCATTTTTCTTAATCTCTGTTTTACTGGCTTGACTCCTGGAGCTATAGATAAGTGATGCATTATGAGATTTGTGTCAAGCCCTGGCATGTCTAAGTAGGTCCATGAAAAATTAATTTTCTTTTTCTGTAAAAACTGTACATATGCGTTGGTCTCTTCCTCTGATAAAGACTGAGCAAGATGGACTATCTGAGGATTTTCTTTTGTGTTTAAATTGACCGGCTTTGTTGGTTCAATCAATATTGATGATCTATCCTGGAAATAACTCGGCAAGTTATTAAGTACCCCATCCTTAGGTTCCTCAAAGAGGTTTTCACCTTCAGATGCATCATTTCTTTTTAGTATTTTTGGTTCTGACACCGCCACAAAGTGGTTTTCGCCATCAGACCTATTTTTCTTTTTCTCTTTTATTTTGAGACTGAGGTACTTAATATCAGGCTCTGTCATGCTAGTTGTTGGTTCACTGGTGGAAGAAGCCACGGGTTCAAGAGCATTCAGGTAGCAAGCAATTTCATAATCATTGTGGAAGGTGAGGAATGTGGGCTCTTGATGGCGCTGAGACCAGTCAATTAGGTCAAAGTGAACAAGTGGTAAGTCAAGGGTGGGTTCGATGTTGTTTATGCGAAAGGTGTCATCTCTGGTGACCATATAATTAGAGTTCATCAAGTCTTCTCCTAAGATACCTAAATTAGGACTCATCCTATCAAATGAAGCCTCGTCTACTAAGGCGATTTGAGGAGGGAAATCCTCTAGTTTGACACTAGGATTGTTAGTCGCATCGGGTTGGGTACTATAGGCATGGATAATATCCACGTCCAGATCAATTGTTGCATCTGAAAGTGAATCCCATTCATATTCATGGGAGTCTGTCTCTGAGTCATCATTTAGGCCTCGTGATGTAGAAGCCTCAAGGTTAGGAAGGGTTTCCCCCTCTCTAGTGCTAGTATTGGTACTATCCGTCGCAGCTAGGACAGTAACACTTTCCTTTGTCGATCTAGCAGTCCCACAATCACTATCCATCGTAGCTGGGATAGTAGGACTATCAAGCATCAAATCTATGGAATCTCTCCAAAGGAGATTCATTGAGGGTACCCAATCATCAGACACATCTTGTTGATTGGAAAGATCAGGCATATAATCTGCACCACTGTCACTGTCCATCGCAGCTGGGACAGGGACACCTTTCTTCTTCTTATTCTCAAAACCTAAGCCAATTGTGGACTTGTTCTTGCGTCCGAAGAGAGCATGATCAAGAGGCTCAGCTTTAGCATCCAACCTATGCCTAAGGGGACCATATCCCGGATATCCCATATTTTTAACCAGTTTATACCCTTTCCCATAAGTTTCAGGTGAAGGAGCAAAATTATCGTTATGTTTGTATTTCTCTTCGTGATAGATCCAGTTCCTGACAGCAACTTCCTCTTTCTCTTCTTGAATGGGGACCGAAGACTCAACAAATTTCCCAAATAATGCCATTGCCGATGATGAAGGTTTTGTACTTGGTGATGGTCTCCCATAAGACCTAGGAGAGATTGGCATGTTTGTAAAAGAATCAATCTTATAATCTCCCATGCCAAGATCCATGGTCTTGAATTTCTGCTTGCATTGTTCAAGTGAACTACTAGGACTGTCAACTTCCCTATTCAAAGGCACATGTGATCCTGCAGAAATGTTATTAACTGATAAAGCACTATCTCCAGGGATGCAAATTTCTACACTGTTATGGGGAAACTTAACACACTGGTGATATGTTGATGGGACTACCTACATTTTGTGAATCCATGGCCTACCTAGCAAAATGTTGTAGGCTAGAGGTCCAACATCAACAATTTAGAATAATATATCTTTTTCTACGGGACCAATGCGAATAGGTAAAACGGCCAATCCCTTAGAACTTCTTTCTGCTTCGTCATATGCTTTGATTGTGATCCTTTTCTTTGTGTCAATGACATTCTCAGAATATCCTAGAGCTAGCAACAAACTTAGGGTACAAATATTGAGCCCCGCACCCCCATCTATCAGTACATGCCTAACACGGGTTTTATGAATCATGACTTCGATGTGTAAGGCCAAGTTATGTGGGTGACTGATGGATTTGTCATCTTCTTCAGAGAAGGTGAGGTAATGAGGGCTAGCCAAATGGTTGACCATGTTTTGGAATTGGTCAATATCTAAGTTGTTAGGGACATTGGCTGCTCGCAAAGCATCCTCAAGGATGCGCTTGTGCTTAGGAGATAATTCTAAAAGCTCAAAAATGGATATCTGAGCGGGTGTACGTTGTAGCTGGTCAATAAGATTATAATTGGAATCAGGACCAACGACAGATTTGGGAGGAGCACCTTTGGACACAGGCTGTTTAGACTTGCTAGTGCTAGGACCTTTGATGATAATGGGCGCTTGGGCCTGACCCCTAGTGACAGCATTGAGGGACTAGGGCATTCTTTGTGAGTGAGGGCCTCTTATCACCACAGCGGGTCTTTCATCAGTCATAGGAGTTGAGTCCACATTATGTCCATAGGAATCTTTCCCTCTCATCATGTTGACATTATCATCCACAACTTCAAGCATGTTAATGACATTGTCAGCATGTGTGTATGTATAGTTAATAGCTGCCTTGCCATTCTTATTGCTAGAATTCTCTCCTTTTTCATATTTAGGCAAGGGCTCTTTAAAGGCTTTATGGTCTACATTAGTGGTTAACCCATCCACTTGTAATTGTCCTTTTTCAATAAGGTCTTGGACAAGATGCTTGAGTTTAAAACAATTTTCTATGTCGTGTCCAATCCCATTATGGAAAATGCAAAAAGCCTTAGCATCCCACCAATGAGGTAAAGGATCCGGTATGCGATGTTTTGTAGGATCCTGTGGGTGCGCCAAATTATGAGCAACTAGTGTCTTGAAAACATCTGCATAAGATTCTCCCAATTTAGTAAATTGTCTTTTCTCCGTTTTAGATTTCTTTTGATACTTAGGTTTATCTTGTTGTGTTGAAGACGTTTGCAGCTTCATAGCTTGAACTGCATGAGAGAGGTTAAGAACTCCTTCATTTTTGGCTTGGGATGAGTCAACAACTCCGTCGTTGACCATTTGCTTGTTTTGTTCCAATAGGAGTTCTTTTTGTCCTTGTTACCATTAGTATTGTTATTTTGGCTATTGTTGTTATTTGTTGGTTTAGCCAAAATTCCTTGTTCTTTTAGGACATCCTCAATGCGACATGCCACCTCTACCATAGTATCAAAGGAATTAAATGGGATTTTCTTGACTTCATATCTGAGTTCTGGTATTAGATTGCTCACAATGATATCAATTCTCTCCTCTTCAGGAATTGTCCTTGGGTATTTTGAACATAATCACCTCCATCGTTGTAAAAATGTGACAAAAGATTCCCCTTGATTTTGTTTAAGTTTACACAAATTAGGCATTATGACTGACCTCGATAAGTTGTAAGCAAAATGCTGAACAAATCTTTGGACAAGTTCTTTAAATGTCTTTACTGGAGGGGAAAGGTTGGTGAACCACTCCATGGCTTGACCTTTTAAACTCCTTGGGAATAATCTTAGCAAGTAGGAGTCTTCATGGTGAAAGGAAAAGCTCATTATGTAGAATTGTCGAACATGGTCGTGAGGGTCACCAGTGCCATCATATTTGTCGTATGTTGGGAATTCAATTTTCTTAGGGAATTCTACCATCACCACACTTTTGTCAATGGGGTTAGGACATATGGAGTCCAAATGAAATGTGCTCTTGGGAGCCTTCATCCTGTCTATATCCTTTTGCATTTGTAAGATCACCTCATCAGTTGAAGGATTCTATTTTTTGATCTTTTGGTGAACATCAAAATTATATGGGACTTTAGTGCCTTTGTTGATAAGACTTTCCAAGAATTGGTCTTTGTTTTGTTCCACATATTGCTCCACATATGCTTGAAAGGATGGTTCTTGTTGCATAGTCATGAAGTCCATATGATCAAATTTAGCATAACTACCTCCATGTTGTGAGCCATGATGTGCTCATTGGGAGGGTTGCTTTGAATGTCTATGAGACGACTATCTCCTATGATGGTCATATCTTGAAGTCCTTCTTCCTCTAGGACTTGGGGATCGTGAGGGTGTCTTTGATCTTCTTTGAGGGCTAGGGGAAGGGGTAGATGGGGGCGAGTTGGTCCCACTATTGGCTCCCCTCCCGTTAAATCAGCTTTGGAGTTGTTGTGCATAGAGTCTATCTTCTTCTTCTTGGGTGACTCTTTTCTGTATATCCAACAATGCACGTTCCTCTTCTTCTAGTTGTCTGAATTTTTCTTTTTTAGTAGCCTGTTCATCTAAGTAGGCTTGCTTCTCTCTCTCAATGCTTCTCAATCATGTATTTGCATATCGAGAGGTGTCTTTAAGTGGGGAGGTTTGTCTCGAATGCGTCATTGCATTAGCTGCATTGATATGGTGATCACTAGATTCGTTGTTCTGGTCTTCGTGTTGTGACCCTGAATCTGAGTGAGCTTGCTTATGATGTCTTTTGGCTCGTTGATGAGCATCAAAATACCTCACATTTTTAGGAGGTGACCCAGGTGGACTAGCATGAGAAGAACCACCATACTCTCTTCTGTGTCGTTGGAAGATATCCTCAAGAGTTTGATTCATGGCTTCTCTTTGTTGTCGGGTGAAAGTGTAACTCATGTCCATACTTGATGAAAGTGGTACAAAAGACGTGCTCACTTCACTAGGATTAGCTCCCAGATTAAAACAAACCTGGGATTCACTCTTAGGAGATTGGTCAAAAAGGGGTCCTTTTCCCTTAGGTTGTCGACAAGTCTTGATGGGTGGTAACTAGCTAAAGGCAACAGGGGGTCACTTCCCTTGATTAACTTGGTACCTTGTCGTAACTGACATGAAAGAGAGATACTCTCAATGATAAGGCGACCTTTCAAAGTGTCAACACCAAACTAGGATAATCGAAGTCCTCTATTGTCCAAAGAGAAATGAAAAGAAAAAGAGGGCTTTACCAACACTGTCAAAGAGGTGCTTCAAATCAAAGGGTGACTACCCTTGCACTTTTGAATTAGGAGGTTGGACTAGGCCAAAAGATAATTGAAATTGAGATGAAAATGAAAGCGATTTGGACAATAAGAGTACTAAAATTTTCCAAGAATGTAGCTAACAATTTTAAAGATGAACCTTGGCACCAAGAATGGCTTTCTAACTTGACAATTATTCCAAAGTGACTTTGTAAATCAAATGATGCTATCCCGGAGGACTAAAAACCAGGAGTCAAGACAGATCTCAAAGGTTAGGGTGAGAAGCCTACTCTAAGACCTAGCCTGATTGACAGCAACTGAAACTGACCAAAATTTAAGCACAGCAAAAATAAACCAGGTGATATACTCCAGGCTACTGGGGCGATAAACCTATACCCATGTGATACTTTGCTCGAAGCCAGGTGATACTTCTTAATACTGGCGGGCGATATACTCCAGGCAGGCCGGGCGATAGTCTGTCAGGGGTGAACTATCGTGCGATATTTCTCTTTAAAGGGGGTGATATTTCTAGCAAGCGCGAAGAATCGTGCGATACTTCACTTTACAGGGCGCGATACTGTTGCAGAATTGTTTAACTCTTGACCAGATTTGTGCAAAATTTGCATTTTTGGGTCTGTTTGGTCAAAATTTCCAGTCTGAGGGTCGATGTTTTCAATTTCAGTCTCAATATCAGTAGAATTTTAGCAGGTTTGCAAACAGTAAGGGATCAAAACATGGTCTCAAACACTTGAAACAAGGGCAAAAGCAACCTTGCCAAGACAAACACTTGTGATATCAAAATTGAAACAACACCCTATGAATGCTACTGATTGTTTGTATGTAAGAACGTTTGCACTGGTATCACACAATTGAAGACACTTCAAGCAAATCTATCCTAGAAAGTCAAGGCTCAATACTTACCAACTTAGCCTACAACTTGATGCCCCCTCGCCTCACACCAAGTGGTTACCCACAAGAGATGTTGGCTTTGTCATGGAAATGTCAAATGACACAACCAAAGGGACACATATGGTGAGTATCTTAAGGTGATCCGGGTAAACCACTTGGATCAATCCTTGCACTAAGAAGATAAGCGGCTAAAAGATGGTGGCTTCTATCTAATGGTTCTTAATAAGGATTTCCATTCACAACACCCCTCTTGCTCCTCATAAAGGACTAGGACCTCGCGGCCTCACGAGTACCTTAAGCATTCTTGTTCAATGTTTTCCCCATGGTCGCAATCCCATGAGCTACTCACATCAAACGAAGACAAGTGTTATGTCTATCAAGGTTTTTGGTGTCCTTGATAGCCTTGAGATTATAGTGAGTTGGAATCACTTGCCACCAAGGAAAATGATGACAAGGTTGTCCCCACTTGAGTCATTCCTCTTGATTGCTCAAGAGCAGGCCCGCTAAAGGATTCCTAAACTAAAAAAAAATGGATCAACTCTTGAGGTTCAAGGTTTTTGATTCACCACAAGGGTGAAGAGCATACTCCCCTATCTCAAAAATCTCTCCCAAACACACCAAGCAAAGAGATTCAATTACTCCCTTGCTTCCAAAACCTTAAGATGGGTCAAGATTTTTTGATTCACCTAAAGGTGAAGAGCATACTTCTCCTACCACCTCAAGATCCCTTTCACAAGGTATTAAGATTCCTAATATAATTAGTGAATGCCACACTTGAAAGGAAAGTAAATAACAAGCAAGAAATTTTTTATTTTTTATTTTGTTTTCATGCTTGGGCAGCCCTGCAAAAACTGTTAGTAGCCCTCTTTGACATGCGTTTTTAGCAATTTTCAATCAAATGAGAGCACCTACAAACACAACTTGTTAGACCCACAAAGTTAGCCAAATCAAAATCCAAATGTAAACATGCAACAAACTGCTAGATTTAAGCTAAAAGATGTGGGTTAGACCTATCTAAACACAGCAAAATAAAACAGCAAGCTAAAATAATTGAATTCGGACAAGAAAATTGAGAACGCAAGTCTCTACCAGACCAGGCAATATTTCTCAGACTTCAATAGTATCGCGCGATACAGTTTCCTATAGTCGGGTGATATTTCTCAGTCGCGCGATACTTCTCACTATGGCGGGCGATACTTCGCCCAATAACAGGCGATAATTCTCAGTACTGGCGGGCGATTCTTCTTTCACGTGAAGTGTCGCACTGCTATACAAAGATATATTGCATGATATTTCTGAGAAGTATCGCGCGATACTCTGAGACAGAAAACCAGAGACTGAAAACTGAGCCAAAAATTGATGAAAATATTGACGGAAAATACAGAATTAAAGGGACAAAGCTAATCTACTCAGCCCCATGGTGGGCGCCAGAAATGTACACACTAAAATGGTGCACTTCTATGAACCATTACATGCAAGGTTGCTCAAGAATGAGGCCTCACAAAGTGGCTCATAGCTCTCTATGCATGGAGTTGCAAGGGACTATGGTGTGTTTGCTCTCAGCTAGAGCTACAAGCTTGTGACCTTGCTAGTCAACCATACAATGAGAGATTCAAGTGAAGACAAGGGCAACAATGCCAATATCTCCAAGAATCCAAATATGCAATGCAATACAAGCTAAGAATGAGAATGCAAATGTGCAAGCTATGCTATGAAAATGGAAGTACAAACTAACTAATCTATTAAAGGAAATAGCAATGGATTACAATGCCTCCTATTTAGACTATGTGAGCTTATTCTATTGCATAAAAGGAAATCTACACTAATAATGCCATTATTATGCAACTATGAAAGCAAATATGAACTAGATGATGCAATGAAGCAAGTCTTCAATGTCTTCAAACTCCAAATGCACCTAAAACCTGTAGCATAACATTAGCATAAAACAAGTGGATATCCAAATGGAGGAGAGAGCTCTCCTTTTATAAGAAATGAGGTGAAATGGACCATGGAGATTAAGAGGCAAAAAGACTTAATCAACGGTGGAGGTTGAAAGGGGAGCAATCCATGTGCACAAGTATCCTCCAATGAGAGTGAAATGTTGACTTTTGAGCCTCATGTGAGACAAAAGTGCTTTTTTCCCTTTTTAGAAAATAAGAATAATGTTTTATTTGTGCAACTTAGGATAAGAGGAAAAGTGGGGCTTTTTATTTAATCAAAAGGGGAGGAAATATTTCTTTTAATTAAATAAAGACTTAGGATAAATGGTTAGCCCAAGGATAAAAATCCAATATATGATCGAAATTAAGACTTGATTAAGAAATTAATAATGTTGAAAATATTGATTATTGATAAAAATGATTCAGGATTGATAAATTGAATAAATGGGGCCCAAAGTCTAGGCGACCATTTTAGGGTGCATACAGTTTTTACTTTTTATAGCAGAGGCTCTCTTCATATTTCATTGATGTTTGGTCATTTGTCTTACAAACCATAAATGAAACCTAAGTTTATTTTTAATCAAAGAGGCAAATGTCATTTTGAGTTCCAATTTCTGACCAGCATTTGGTCAGGCTTTCATACCCATTCATTTGTTAAGGTCAAATTATTTGAGAGAAAAACCTTGTCATAAAGTAGACTCTGTCATGTATTCAATATTTATGTCTAATTTGGTTGAGTTTATGAAGTTCATGCCTATATTCAAGGCTCTATTTATATTTTCTGGTGGTTTAGTGTTATCCTAGAAGCTGTATAAGTTCATCCTAGAAATCTGCTTCCTATTTTAGGCTGTGAGTTTAGTGGGTTCCTTCCATTGGCTTCATCTTGGGAGACAAAGTTTCATTTTTTGGTGATGAAAATGACAGTAAAAAGAACTAAAAATGTTTTAATGAAGAATGGAGAGAGAACCTCCTCCCTCAAATATGACCTCTCTGCCCTAGGATGTCCAATTAAGGTCCAAACCCCTCAATTGGTTCAGGAATGTGCTGAACAAGCAAAAAGAGTGATTATATTTCTTGGTCAAACTGCTAGGTTACTGAGGAGATCAATGTCATCTCTTTGGATTGTTTTGTAGGTTGGCACTGATTCTTTTCTTTGGGAAGTTATCTATGTCTCTGATTTCTTTTGATTTGTTGGTCAATAGGCCTGATTTTCAATCAGGCTCTACGGTATGCTTAAGTTCCTCTGTTTAATGTCTAGAACTCCTTATTTATTTTACTTCATAGATTTAATACAATATAAATAGACTTTCCTCACACTTAAAATACATGTTACAACCATACCAATTATATCAAACCAAACAGAAAATAGCGTGTGTGTTGACTGAACACAATCAAATTGAACTAAGGAATAAAAATTGATAGTGTAGCGAATTATATATTTATAATATTATGATGTGGCATTTTTTACTCAGATGAGTGTAATGTAGCTGTGAAGTTAAACAAAATTATGAAAATGCAATGAAGTTAAAAAAATAATCGATCCCATTTATGGAAACCTGCAATAGGAACCCCAAATTTCAAAACCCTTAGGGAGCCTATTAAACAGAGTAAGAAAATATTGAGAAGAAAATTATGTAAATCATGAAACAAATGTCATATTCAGATTTTAAAGAATAAATTAGAGACTTTAAATTAATGCATATGAATGTGAAATATGAAAAAAAGTGATGAAATTATAAATCAAAACAATCTGATTACTCGATCACAGCTAAAAAGCCTTCTATGGGAAATCTCAACTAATGCAAAAATGATAATGTAGAATTGAGAAGGCATTATGATTTTGTGCTTGGTATACATTGCCCTCAGACATGCATATAATACAAAACCCACTGAAACACCATCATCTAGTTGGGTTTTACAAAAGTAGTAGAATTTAATACAGATATGGAAACAATGCATACCTTCTCCCTCTCTGTTTGTATACAAAATCGAGAAGAATTTTCCATGCTTAATTCTTTGTGGCCAAATTAGACCCACTTCAAAAAATAGAAATCGAGAATCTGTATCTCTATCATTTTTCTAATCTCTGAGCCTCTCGTTTCCCCTTATGGCCGGTAGCAATATCTGTGATTCGAAAGCATGCAGGAAAAATTCCATGGATTTCCTGAAAGGCAGGCCTCCTTTCCCAAGTCTTAAAGTGGGCAGATTCTGATTTATTGTGTCTAGTTACATAGATCACCTAGGGTTTCATTTGCCAAAAAAGGGTTCTTCTGGGTTTCATGGGCTTCCTCATCCTTTTGGCTCTAGCGTTTCTTTTAGGCCTAACAACCTCTCTCCTTCCTCTTTAATGCCCCCGTCTCATTCTTACTGTTTTCCCCTCTAAATCAAAGGACTCAGGCATGCTTGGCCATGGCCCTGAGTCATACAAGTCGCAAAAGTTGTAAATGGGTTGACAGAGCTCTCCGTCAAAATCTTGTTAAACCTAGGTCAAGAAATTCAAATTACTTATTTTTGGGTTCCCACCTTCGTTATTCTAAAAAATAATAATTTGGGGTTTTCCCATAAACAACAAAGAATACTGTATTCAGGGCTCCCAAACTCTAACTGGCTTAATAGAAATCTAAAGTTCAAAACTGGCCCTGGGCCTACTCTTAAAATGTCATTCCCTATCCTTTCTCTCCTGCGTCAAGAGCCAGGTTTACAAAATACTTCAAGAGGCCAGATCTAGTATGGTGCCGACAACTGAAAGACATCATTTGCAGAAAGAAAATTGAAGAAAAAATTCCATGTTTAGATATTGTGACAGGTATACAAATAGAGATTAAAATATTACATAACTCCATGTTCAAAGTGCAAAACCTTCCCCCCATTCTTTTGTCTTAATTTTTAATTAGAGACCGTTATAATAGTTTTTATTTTTTATTTAAAATAATTAAAATAAATATTTAAGTGTTTAAGACTCTAGATATGGCTGGATGCTCGTAAATCCTAAACTAAAAAACGTAAAACATATAAGGGAAGTTTGAAAAAAGTTGAAAAAAAAACTAAGTGTCCCCGTTGGTAAGATGTGCATTTTAGTTTACAATTTAGACATTGCCCTGGATGCCCATGTTCATAGATACCCGTACCGTAAGCCCCCGTACTCCTGCCGCATATGACAGCTGGACAAAAAACTAAAACGCATTTTTTTTATTATAAAAAATCTAAAAGGCATATATTCAACCAAGGGACATTTAGGTTTTTTTTCAAACACTCCTTTTAAACTTTAAGGCATTTTTTTTTAAATTACCACTAGAGAGGCATGATGAAATATAAGTGTACTCTTAATTTATTTTATAATGATAACATTATAAGTATAGATTTTTTTTTACAGTTTTGAAAATAAAATATTTTTATTTTTTTAATTTAGTTAAATAATAAATTAATAGGTTAATAAAATATATATTTTAAATAGCATTTATATGTTTATTTATAATTATATTATTTAGTAATTTTAATAAATATAGTATGAAAAATTTAGAAAAAAAATCATAGTAGTAAATATAATTACTTTTAAAAGTATATGTTTTAATATTCTTAATATTAAATCATATATTAGTGATCAAAAAATAAATAAATCATATATCTAATTTTTAAAAATAATTCTTATTAATATTAATAATTATTATATGATCGGAGCGAAATTGCAAATTGATGTGACTTGCTCAAGCGATGTGGCATTTTCTGCATCAGTTTAGTGGAGGATTTATTCTCCTCCACACGGTTTGCTTCCTGTTCTCTCCTCTGCAATTTATTTTCATTTACTTCGGTGGTTGAGTGTATGGTTCCTCTGTGATTTTTATCACTCATTCATGTGACTTGCCCTCAGCTCCCAATGGAGCCAAAATTGGACGGCCAAACTATTAGTACCCCTAACCCTATGGTCTCCACTCATCCTTCCCTTGAGAAATTGTTTGTAGAAATAGTCACCCCAACTCATAATGGTGTGCCCTCTGCTGCACGGTTTCTTCCAATGGCTAGAGGACAACGACCCTGTCAAGAAGGTAAGAGCTCTAACATTACCTCGAATAAATTTTTCATTTCACCAAATGATGTACAATGTTGAATGAAATAGCCATAGAAAAGAACAAGTTGTGTGAAACTGCTATTTTCTTTGTTTGCATTGATGTGGATAAATTTTTGCCTAGGAAGTTTCTTAACAATTGGTTTCATACCCTATGGAATTTGAAATTAGGGCTTAAAATCTCATTCTGTAAGCAGATCCAGAAAGGCTTATTTATCATTTTCTTCAATAATCACAAATCTCAGCTTGAAGCCCTTAAACGACAATATTGAATGGTAGGAAAAACTTCATTTCATGTGCTTGCCTAGACTCAAGAAGCAATTAATGAAGAGGTCATGGCAATGTCCTACCCCAGATGAGTCATCCTCAAAGATGTCCCTCCCTTCCTATGGCGCTTCCTTCCTCAACTTCTGGAACCATTCAGACATGTTGTCTGAATAGATGAGACAACCATACTAGTCTTTAACCTTGATGTTAGGATGCTCATTTCGATAAAGCCTGGGGTCGACATCCCAACTTGTCTCAACCTTAATATTAATGGAGACATTTATTCTTGCCCTATCAAAATCCTTGGAGAGTTGAATGCTTGTTTCCTCTGCAAAAAGGAAGGACATCTTAGGAAAAATCACCCTATTATCACTAAAAAGAAATGTAAGTCTAACTCTGTGGAGGCCGCCAATGAAATCCCCATCGTTGAGGAAGTGCTTTCTGCTAACCCACACAAACCTAACACCCATAATGTGATCGATATGGTTAAAAGACCTTATAAAGTTAGCCCTATGGAAACCCATGATAGTTCTATTAAAGGTAAGGGGGCACTTACGATTGAAAACAAACAAGATTTAAACCCTAAGCATTGTCCCTCCTCCTCTTCCACTTCCAAGATGAAAAATGATAGAATGCTCCCTAATGAGACTAACAACACTTTTAGAGCCACCAAACCTGTGTTGAGAATGAATGCTAAATGTTTGGCAGCCATTTTCTAGCAGTTGTTGTTGCATTCATGACTATGATTGTCATTGATGTCAACACAGTGATCTTTTAGAGACTTGCAGAGAAGCAGACAAAGTTTGAATTAGAACATGTGGGTTATTGTAGTTGGAGCTATGCGATGTTGAGGATATACTCTTTGTATGTTATATGTCTATGGTTAAGAGCATAGATAGTAATTCTTTTATTCATGGAAGTTATGAGCATTTTGGTGGAAGCAGTATTCAAGTAGTGTTCCTGAGTAGCAGTTTGTGGAAATCGGATGATATCTCCTAATCGGGATGGAATATGGTTTTGCACAATTAAAGGGAAGTTGAAGACACATTGATAGTGACATGGATGACAGTGCAAACTTTGAGGTCGAACGAATGAAGATTTATTGTATTTGGAAGCCGATAGTTTTGTGTAATTTTGATGTAGCATGTGGAAACTTTTATTTTGTAATTGTATGCCGACTCATTTGTAATTATTTGAGTGTGGTATAAAGGAAGGAATGTGTTTCCTTGTTTTATGTAGAAGAGGATAGTAGTGTATGAATATGAAGTGAAGAAAAGAGCTAAATGTGAAAGCAAATTGTGAAGGAAGGCATGCGAAGTACAGAGATCTCAAATTAAGATTTGGTGTAACAGTGAGTGCGGTTTGGCAGAGTCAAAGAAGAGGTAACATATTATTCTGTTGAGTAATAAAAATATTATTTGGACAGTGCGTTCAGTGATCTTACCCTGAAGTTGTTTGGGCAGTGGGTCCTTCTGTCTTCCATAACTCTTAACAGGGTTAGAATCTTTTAACAGGGATTCAAAATTTCCTAATAGGGATTCATATGTATTGAATGTATTTCATAAGACTCCTAATAGAGTCCATCCTTTCACAAGGAATATTCATATTAGTGCATCTTTTTTGGGCATCATTCCCACCGGGGTTTACTCTTTGATCAAGAGGTTCCCTAGTGAACATATCTTGTGTCATTGTGCTATTGTGTATGAATATCTTTCTATGGTTGGTAATTATATTGCTTACATGGTTTAATGTTGTTAAAGTTGATAAAAGTTATAATTATCTGATAACTGATTCACCACCCCCCCCTCTCAATTATCTTGGTGGACTTTACTTTCTAACAATTGGTATCAAAGCGGCAGGGCCTTGAAAAAGAAGTTTAACAGCTTAAGGAGATCCGTGGTGAATTTCAGGAAAGAAAGCCCTAAGTTTGATGGAGTAAATTTTGACAGCTGGAAAGAAAAGATGAAGACACACCTACTATGTTTAGGACCAGGTTATTGGTTGATTACAAAGAATGATAAGACTAGATCATTGAAGAGGACAATCTTGAAACATGTATTACTGATGAGAGAGATCTATTCATGTGTAACATGCTTGCAAGAGAAGCACTTTTGACAAGCCTTCCAAAGAATGAGTACAGTCAGGTAAAATGTTTGAAAAAATCTCATGAAATTTGGAAATCTTTACACTCTACTTTTGAAGGTGATGAACATGCAAAAAGAGTTAGATTACATAATTGGATTGTGCATTTGAAGATATAAGAATGTTGGAAGATGAATCTGTTAGAAGCTATATTGGTAGAATGTCAGAAATTGTTACAGGTATAAAATCTTGTGGAGGAACAAAGATAGAGAATGAAGTGATATGGAAAATTCTGAGTACATTGACTCTTGTATTTAAGCAGACAACATATATGATTGAACAAGTTATACCTTATACTAAAACCTTTACAAGAGAGACTCTTCTTGGAAGATTGGAAGCAACAAAGATGAACTTGAGGTTATCAAGAGACTTACCTAGAATGGAGACATCATTCAATTCTCTTAGTGTTCACCCTACTTTGTCAAGAAGCATAAGTGTGAGCAGAGATTATGCTGGTAGCGATCTAGAAATGAAGAAGACAAGAAGATTCAAGGAGGTATTGCCTTGCTTGTGAAGAGAGAACCAGACAGTAAGAAAATTTTTAAATGTTGGACTTGTCAAGAATATGGTCATTTTGCATCTAAATGTCCTAAGAGAGTTAAAAAGTACAGAAACAATTTCAAACCTAGAAGATCTAAGGAATGTTATTATGCTAATGATGAAGATCTTGAAGCTAGCATAGAGAGAACCTTAAGTGAAAGTGATAATGAGAATAATGATGGCATAGGATTTGTAGCAATTAAAGAAGAAAATTCTGAAACTGATGTCAAGGAAGAAAAAGCCTTAGTTTCTCAAGTTGAAAAGAAAGTTGATTGGATTATAGGTAGTGGTTGTTCACATCATATGATTGGAGACATGAAAAATTTCATAAAGTTAAAGGAATATGATGGAGGAGTTGTTAGAGTTGGAAACAATGCACCTTGTTTGATTAAAGGTATATGATCTATTACTTCTTGATGGAAAGACTAATACTGATGATGTTTATTTTGTGGATGGATTGAAACATAATCTTTTTGAGTGTTGGAAAATTAGTTGATAAGGGATATCAAGTTTGGTTTACTGAGAAAACTTGTGTGATAAAGGATAAAGATGGAAATCTGATTGGAACTAGATCTAGAACCAGAGGTAATGTATTTTAGTTGAATCCTACTAAGATGACATGTTTGATTACTAAAATTGATGACAGTTGGTTATGGCATAGAAGGTTTTGTCATATAAACTTTGACAACATTGTGAAAGTAAGTACTACACTTGCAGTAAGAGATTTGCCTAAAAATATGAAGCCTACTAACATGATTTGAAAAGAATGTGTGATGGCTAAATAGAAAATAAGTTCTTTTCCCGGTAAGAAGTTTACATCTACAGAAAAGCTAGAAATTGTTCATACAGATTTGAGCGGTCCTACCAGGACTAGAGGAGTCTATGGAGAAATGTATTTTATGATTCTTGTTGATGATTCTACAAGAATGATGTGGATTGCATTTCTTAAAGAAAAATATGAAGCATTTGATAAGTTTAAGATTGTTAAGAATAAAGTTGAGAATGAATCTAGAATGAAGATTAAATGTTTGAGATTTGATAGAGGTGGAGAATTTACTTCTAGAGAGTTTAACACCTTTTGTGAAGAAAATGCCATTAAGAGATAGTTCTCAGCCCCTATAACACCTAAACAAAATGGTATTGCAGGAAGAAGGAACAGATTAGTGACTGAAGCAGCAAGAGCTATGTTATTTGAGAATGATTTGGTGAAGATATTCTAGAGAGAAGCAATGAAGACAACAGTGTATACAATGAACAAAGTACAAATCAGAGTAGACACATACAAGACACCTTATGAATTATGGTTTGGACATGCACCCTCAGTTAAGTATTTTAGAATTTTTGGAAGTAAATGTTATATAAAGAGAGATGATGATATTGGAAATTTTGATCCTAGAAGTGATGAAGGTATATTTCTTGGATATTCTTTGAAAAGAAAAGCCTATAGATGTTACAACAAAAGAACTAAGACTATTGTTGAAAGTGCAAATGTTAAAGTTGATGAAAAGTTCAAAATTCAGGAAAGAATGCTTGATTATAAATTAGATGAAGAAGCTCATCGTAAACCTAACACTGGATCTATTGAATTATTTTATGAAACTAATAGTTATTTGTTGAATGAAAGCCACAGTGAAGTCATTGAAGAACCTATACCTGAAGTGAGATCTGAGATAGTGACACCTAGCAAGAGTTTTTTAAAGAATCATCCTTTTGGACAGGAGTTCTAACTCAAAATAAGGTACAAGAATAGTTATGTTTGATTTCTCAAATTGAACCTAAAACTACTAGTGAAGCTTGTGAAGATGAAAGTTGGACTAATGCTATGAAAGAAGAACTAGATCGGATTAAAAAGAACAAGACATGGGAATTGGTTCCTAGACCTAAAGACAAGAATGTTATTGGAACTAAATGGGTATTCAAAAACAAGATGAATGAACAAGGAGAAGTAGTAAGAAACAAAGCAAGATTGGTATGTAAGGGATACTCACAAAAAGAAGGAATTGACTATGAAGAAACCTTTGCACCTGTTGCAAGAATTGAAGCAGTAAGAATGTTTTTGGCCTATGTAGCTTACAAGAAATTTAAAGTATATTAGATGGATGTGAAGTCAACATTTTTGAATGGAGAATTGGAAGAAGAAGTCTACATTGAGAAACTAGAAGGTTTTCCTTTGACTCAAGAAGGGGACATGGTATGTAAATTGAAGAAAGCTTTATATGGACTAAAACAAGCACCTATAACTTGGTATGCATGATTGGACAAGTATTTGTTAAAGTTGGGATTTACAAAAGGAACAAATGATAGCAATCTATACACAAAATAAATTGAAAATGGTTTGTTGGTTATAGTTATTTTTGTTGATGACATTATTTTTGGAGGAGAAGATGAAGCTAGTGACAAATTTACTGATGAAATGAAGACTGAATTTGAAATGAGTATGATTGGTGAAATCAAATACCTTTTGGGATTATAGATAACATAGAACAATGATGGTATCTTTGTAAGTCAGACAAAGTACCTAAATGACTTGTTGAAAAGATTTGGAATGGAGAATTGTAAATTAGTTGGAAGACCTATGGTAACTGGACATAAGTTATCTAGCATAGATGAGACTCCTACAGTAGAACAGAAGAATTACAGATCCATGACTGGAGGATAGCAGTATTTGACACATACAAGACCTGATATAGCACATTCAATTAGAATTGTAACAAGATTTCAAGTTGAACCTAGAGAATCACATTATGCAACAGTAAAGAGGATACTGAGATATTTAAGAGGCACAATGGACTATGGATTGTGGTATGACAAATCTGATGATTTTACCCTATGTGCATATATAGATGTTGATTGAGGAGGTAGTGTTGATGATAAGAAAAGCACCAGCAATGGAGCATTTTTCCTTGGAGGAAGATTGGTTTCTTGGCTAAGCAAGAAGCAGAATTGTATCTCACAGAGCACAGCAGAAGTAGAATATGTAGCAGCAGCAAACAATTGTAACCAGATAATTTGGATGAAGCAAATGATGAAGGATATTGGAATAAAGTTTGTTGAACCTATTGTCATACATTGTGACAACACTAGCACAGTTAGTATGTCTAAGAATCCTATATTACATTCTAAGACAAAGCATATAGAGATCAAGTATCATGTTGTAAGAGAGAAAGTTGTTGACAAGGAAGTTAGACTTGAGTACATAAGTACAAAGGAGTAGATATAGATATATTTACAAAGCCTTTGCCTAAGGATACATTTGAGTATTTGAGAGGTATGCTTGGGGTTATGCCCTAGCCTACTTTTGAGAAGTGATGCATTTGGTTGCATCCGTCCAGTGGTATATGAGCCTTATCTTTCTTTTGGACTAGATGTTGGCACTTCCTCTATGGGGGAGTATGTGTATCTGAGCTGAGTCATGAGGACTCTAGTGAATCTATTTTCTAAATAGTGTCTTTTGACATTGGAGTTGTTGTTGACATAGTGATGAAATTTATGTCATTGATGTCAATGGGGGAGAAGTGTACATGAAAAAATCTATTTGTACTATCTGAAAAGGAAAACAAAGCAAGATCTGATTGATGAAGAGGATTTGAAGCAGCAGTGTTGTAGTATTGGATTTTTGGAACATTGGATGTTTTTTCATCTATGTTTCCATCAATGCCAATGGGGGAGATTGTTAGGAATGAATGCTAAATGTTTGGCAGCCATTCTGTAGCAATTGTTGTTGCATTCATGACTATGATTGTCATTAATGTCAACACAGTGATCTTCTGGAGACTTGCAAAGAAGTAGACAGAGTTTGAATTAGCACACGTGGGTTATTGCAGTTGGAGCTATGAGATGTTGATGATATACTCTTTGATATGTTATATGTCTATGGTTAAGAGCACAGACAATAATTCTTTTATTCATGGAAGTTATGAGCATTTTGGTGGAAGCAGTATTTAGGCAGTGTTCCTAAGTAGCGGTTTGTGGAAATCAAATGATATCTCCTAACTGGGATGGAATCTGGTTTTGTGCAGTTAAAGGGAAGTTGAAGACACATTGATAGTGATGTGGATGATAGTGCAAACTTTGAGGTTGCACAAATGAATATTTATTGTATTTGGAAGCTAACAGTTTTGTGTAATTTTGATGTAGCGTGTGGAAACTTTTATTTTGTAATTGTATGCCGACTCATTTGTAATTATTTGAGTGTGGTATAAATGAAGGAATGTGTTTCCTTTTTTTATGTAGAAGAGGATAGTAGTGCATGAATATGAAGTGAAGAAAATAGCTAAATGTGAAAGAAAATTGTGAAGGAAGACATGCGAAGTAGAAAGATCTGAAATTGAGATCTAGTGTAACAGTGAGTGCGGTTTGGCATAGTCAGAGAAGAGGTAACATATTATTCTATTGAGTAATACAAAGATTATTTGGATAGTGTGTTCAATGATCTTACCCTGAAGCTTTTTGGGCAGTGGGTCCTTTTGTCTTCCATAACTCTTAATAGGGTTAGAATCTTTTAACAGGGATTCAAAATCTCCTAACAGGGATTCATATGTACTGAATGTATTTCATAAGACTCTTAACAGAGTCCATCCTTTCACAAGGAATATTAATATTAGTGCATCTTTTGTGGGCATCATTCTCACCAGGGTTTACTCTTTGATCAAGAGGTTCCCTAGTCAACATATCTTGTGTCATTGTGTTATTGTGTATGAATATCTTTCTATGGTTGGTAATTATATTGCTTACATGGTTTAATGTTGTTGAAGTTGATAAAAGTTATAATTATCTGATAATTGATTCACCCCCCCCCCCCTCTCAGTTATCTTGGTGGACTTTACTTTCTAACAACCTACTAATCCCATAAGCATCTCAAAAATCCCATAAGCATCTCAAACCAAAACACTAAGATCTCTAACACTGATGGCTTCCAAATAGTTACTAATAGGAAGCGCAAATGGAAAAATGCTTAGCAACTTGCTCTGGAGAAAATATGGGCTGGCAAAAAAATTCCAACCCCTTCTCAGCTCTGAATAATGTTTCTACTCTAATGATTGAAGATGTGCCACTTGAATCCCATACTGTTAGTAACCCTTCTATTCTTAATCAAAATGATGATGGTTGTAGGGGTGAAATTCACCCTACTCTCATGATTGAGGATGTGCTGAATCCTGTGACTTCTCACCAAGAGGACCATGATGATAAAAAAAAAAAGATTGGTGATGTTACCATGAGGGAAGTCCCTGCAACTAAGATTAGCAAATTGGTGAACCATAGGAGTCCTGAACCTAATTTTGCTGTCGGGAATTCCCCCAATGGTAACATCACCAACCCCCTAACCTCTATGCTTAATGAGATAGAGGATAATCTGATTATTGAAGTTATTTATGCTAACAAGGGACCAAAAAGTATGAAGTCTATTTATTTTCTTGTAGGTCCCTCAGAATCCCACATGGTTGGATACAATATCAGGAACAACCCTTAATTTAAGATTGAGAAAACTAACAAAAGTGAGGATGATGATGAGCTAGTTAAGGGGAGAAATACCTCTAAAAGTAAAGGTAGACCTATTGGCTCTAAAAACAAGAGGCAGACTAGAGATCTTAATGCTCTCCTTACTAGCTCTATTAACCCTATTTCCTCGTGAACTTCATTTCATGGAATATTAGAGGCCTTGAGTCTCCTGATAGGAAGTTTATTGTTAAGAGATTTTTGATGTGTCATAAAAATACTGATTTTCTCATGCTTCAAGAGCTCAAGGCTATTGACTTTTCTCTTAATTCTTCTATTGATTTTATATGGAAAGATGCTATTAAAATTTATACTAACCATCCTAAAGGGAAGGGTGGAGTTTCTTTTCTCATTAACCCCTGTTGGGCAAGATATATTAAAGATGTCAGAACCTCCCCATGTAACTGTGCGACCTAGGCTATCCTTGATATTAGAGGATCTTCCTTTGGTGTTTTTTCTTTATATGATCCTAATGATTTTAAGGAAAGGATATCCCTTTAGGATTAGTTGTATGCTCTCCCTAATATCCCATGGATTATTGTTGGGGACTTTAACATGATTGAGAGTCAGGATGACAAGATCAAGGGTATCCGCTTCAAATGGAAGCTCCTTGAAAAGTCACATTGGGATCATTTTAAATAGCATTTAAACTCTTTGACCCCCTTGATGGCCTTAAATCTGATGCTTCTTCCCTCTAGTATACCTGGTGCAACTTCTAGGAAGGGCCTAACTAGATCTACTCTAGACTTGATAGGTTTTATGTTAATACGAATCACTTCTCCTTTTCTCCTAATCATTTAGGGAATTCTGTCTCTATCATCCCTTCTACCCTCTCTAACCATTTCCCCATCATACCTGATATTAACATTAGAAATTTCATCATTGTTAGTAACCCCTGCAAGAAGAAGTTTATCCTTAACTCTTCCTTACTGAAAGACCAAGATGCTCTAACTGCCATTAGAATGGTCAGGTCCTTTAACTTGCATAATCAATTTCCCTCCACACTACCTGATGGAATATGAATGTGGCCTCTTGGAAATTTTTTTTCAAACCCTTAGGCAAAAGAAAGCCAAGGATTATAGATATCAAGAAGACCTTCTCAATGAACTTCTCTGCCTTGTTGAATGGGAAATTCAATCGAATTTTGCTTCTCCTGACCTTATTGAACAAGTCTCTCAAGCCAGGAATTCCCTTAGAAAACATCAACAAGTTAAAATAAGGGGATCCTTCATTAGAGCTGACAACCACTAGCTCTAGTATGGGGACAAAGGCTCAAACTCTTCTTCAACCTTTTGAAGCATAAATAGAATAGAGAAAGAATTGATCGGATTCTTGTTGAAGATAAGGAGCTTCTAAACATTAATTTATTTTTTGATGCTTTTGAAATGTTCTATAGAACTCTGTTTACCTCAGAGGATAATGAAGCTTCTAAGGATATGAGGAATAAATGCCAAAACATCATCCCCAATAGGATTTCTGAAACTGATGCCCTCCTGCTCAAGACCAGGGTTTCCCTCCAAGAAATTATTGATGTCATTATTGTGCTTAAAGACAATAAAGCCCTTGGCCTGAATGGTCTTCCTACTGAATTTTATAAGGCTAAAGTTGATTGGATTGCTAAGGACCTTTATGACTTATATACGGAAGCCTTTGACTCTGGTACCCTTGGGAACTCCATTAATATGGGCATTGTTAAACTTATCCCAAAAGATGGAGATAAAGCTCTCATTAAAAATTGGCATCCTATTATGCTCTGAATGTTTCCTATAAAATCCTTGCCAAACTCCTTGCTTCTTTCCTTGAAAGTATTCTTCCCAAGTTTATCTATTCCACTCAAATTGGCTTCATTAAGGGCAGGTATATCTTAGAGAACCTTATTACCAGATGGGAGACTATGGAATGGGCCAAGTCCTCCAGTCAAGAAGCTACCACATTTCTTGTCGATTTTGAGAAAGCTTACAATAGAGTAGAATGGGATTTAATTTCTCCTGATGCTTAACGCGTTTAGCTTCCTCGATGAATTTTGTAGATATGTCCAAGTCCTCCTTAAGTATGCTTCTACCCTGATTGAGGTCAATTGTAATCTCTCTCATCCTATCCCTCTTTCTATATCTATTAGATAGGGGTGCCCCTCTTGCCCGTGCTCTATTTGTGATTTGCCTCAGATGATCTATTTTACCTCCTAGAGATGATACCTTGTCTCCTAAAATTTATGGTATTAAGCTGCCTGATGACTCTGGATTACTTAATATTTAGTTTGGTGATGATACCCTCACTCTTCCTTGAGCTTGCTAGACACAATATTCTTTTCTTTACTCAAAAGTTGTATATCTTTGGAAAAAGCCCTCAGGTGCTCGTATCTCTAGCTCCAAATCTATCTTGCTTCGGTGGAAAGAGGAACCCCTTGACTGGCTTCACCACTTTGGTTTCTCCTAGAGAGGGCCTAATAAAATTGTTAAGTATCTTGGCATACCCCTCTCTGTCTCTCCCTCCCTTAAGGATATGTGGATATGGGGTTAAAGAAAGAATTGACAACAAACTCAATAAATGGAACAATAGGGTTCTTTCCCTTGCCGGAAGTGTCCAAGTCTGCCAAAAGATCCTCTTCCTCCTATACATATATTAATTCTCTGTTTGGATGTTTAGTAATTATCAAGTGTTTGAAATCCATAAATCCATCAGACATTTCTTGTGGTTTGATGGGAAGGGTAAAAAGAAGGCTCATGCAGTCAAATGGAGCTGGTGCCATATTGACAAAATACTTGGAGGGTTGGGCCTAAAGGATCTTAGGCTACAAGGGATGTCCCTTGCTACCAAATGGATCTTCCAACCCCTCAAAGGACAAGATCCCTGGGAGGTGTTGATAAGGAACAATATTCAAAATGGTGTTCCTAAGATTGCCAAATCTTGGAAGGTGCTCCCTATTGGTGATCTTGCGGTTGGTTCCTTCCCTGTCTCTGTCCAAGGCACTTGGGTCTTTAAGTCTATATGGAAATCTTGGGAGCATGTTCACCGGGTTTATTGACCACCTCCAATTTTGATTATAATAATACCTTGCATGGGGAATGTTCGATATGGTAGAATCTCTTCCACAACGACAAGCCTCTTGCCTTAATCCAAGGATGTTCTACTAGACACTAGCATAATAAAGGGATTAAATGTATTTTCGACATTCTAGAGAACAAAAAACCTTATCAGCTGGGAAACTCTTAGTAATGAATTCAACCTTCCTAATTCTCACAAAAGAACCTATAACATGATTAAGAATGTCTGTGCTCCCCTTAACCTTCCCCGCAATACTGATGTGGACTCCCATAGATACCTTTCTTTCCACTAGAATGATGGATCCCTCCTCCCTAAAGTTAAAGCTAAGGACATTTACAAACTTCTCAACCATGGATCTTTGATCCTTGATCACATCAACTCCAAATGGTATGCTGGTACTAGTCCCCTCGACTGGCAGAAAAGCTTTGAAAATTTTTGGAAATCTCCCATTCCCCCCAAAAATTAAATGTCTCAAATGGAAGCTCATGCTTGATAGATTGCAGGTATTAAAAGTCATCCTATTGACTCTAACACTTTCCTTGTCTGTAGGATGCCTGAGACTATGAGACACATCTTTTTTGACTATTCTTTTGCTAGGGAAGTGTGGGCTGATGTTTGGAATATCTATTACGAAACATGCTTGTACTCTTGATATTATTACTGGATTTATACATGGTCCTCAAAAAAGACGCTAATTTGTTCTAGCAAATCCTTTCTTCTTACATCCTTTGGTTTATATGGAAGTTTAGAAATGAGGATAAATTTCAAGGCAATGGCAGAGTTCTTACTGGTTTTCTTAGAAAACTCATACGTTTAAAATTATTTCACAGGTTTTCTATGTGATGAGACTTGAAAAGGAAAAGTTGTTGAGGTTCCTCCAAGATGGTCACGCCACTATCTTCATCTACAAAATGAAAGATGGCTTTGAATGGGCCAGTATTGCGGAGAATCAGTCGGCCTTTGATGATGTGCTGAAAAAGTTGATTAAGGAGATCAAAGATAATAGAGGTCCTTATTTTGACAAGCTTGAGATGTTCACCCTTATTTTGGAAAGAAAGAAAGTGGTTTGGATGGAGGGTACTCAAGGGTGGACCTCCTACATGAAGTTTATGATGACATTCTGCTATAAGAATACCTGGATCTTTTTTGTCCATACTCATGAAAACTATTATATACTTTGATGATATATACTGTGTTGTAATGTTTTGATTACTTGTGCTACTTTGGTGGATTGAGGCTCCGCCTCCCCATTCCTCACTTTGTAACTCTTTTTTGATCAATCGATTGTTAATATAAAAAAATAATTATTATATTATGTAATTAGTTGATTTTAAGATATATATTATATAAATTTTTTTAAAATTTAATAATCATTTATATAAATAAGAATACAAAATAAAACATATAATTTAAAAAAATAATATTCCATTAAAAATTAGTATTATTTGTTCATATATATTTTAAAATTTAATAATAAATTATATATTTAAATGTTATAGAAGTTATAATTTTATTTATTTTGATAGCAAGTGTATTATAACATATTTTTTAATTATGTATTATTTAAAAAAATAGTTATACTATTTCTAAAATAATTATATTTATTAAAAATATAGTATTGTTTATGTATATATGTATTTTTAAAATTTAAATAATGTTTCCATTTGATAGAAAATGAACAATTTTTTTCCTCATCACATTTAGTTGTGTTTATGAGTTGTTTAACATAAAGAAAAGATTTTTTGTTAAAATTAAAGATAGAAGATTTGTACAATTCATATAATGTGTTGTGAAAATACTTGATAAGTTGCATATATTGCATATATAGGATAAACTATTTTTCAATGTTCTAATTATATAAAAATATAATTAAATGTAACAAATTTATTTATTTTTAAAATTCCTTCCCTAATTAAAATTTTTAAAATATATATGAAATAATAGTATTAAATTATTTTGTATAATACATTTTAAAATTAATAGAAAATACTAAATAAAAAATTTAAAAATTAAAATAAAACAAATTAAATTATACAAAAATAATTGTGGCTAAACAACAAAACTGAAACACATATCTTACCAAGGGGGGACACTTAATTTTTTTACATGCTCTTCCTATAATTTTGTTTTTTACAAACTCTTCTTATAAAGTATGTTTAGTTGGCTGCACACCATGAGTATCAAATTCCATAAAAATCTAATGCAACTATCAAAATTTTCAAATTAAAAAATATTTTAATTATCATTTAAGGTGGCACACAACATTCTCTAGCAGCAAATTGTACCCTCTACCCACTTGGTACGGTAATCATTGGTATGGAAATGGTATGGGACATCTAGCCATATCGAATGATATCGCTAGATAACTGTTGCCTATTATAGCTTCGGTCAGTAAAATCTACAATAATATATATATATATATATATATATATATATATATATATATATATATATATATATATATATATATATATATATATATAGTATATATATATATATATATATATATATATATATATATATCTATATATATATATTATATATGATATATATATATATATATATATATATATATATATATATATATATATATATATATATAT
>BSBK01008551.1:227500-238417 GCA_027943335.1 Chamaecyparis obtusa | reverse complement strand
CAACTGAGTCGACCCGATGACCCGAGTCAACTGAGTCGACCTGAGTCAACCGAGTCGACCGAGTCAACGTGGTGACCCGAGTCAACTGAGTCGGTCAGGTGACTAAGTCGACCCGAGTCAACCAGAGTCGACTGAGTCAACCTAGTGACCTGAATCAATTGAGTCGACCCGGTGACCTGAGTTGACTAGGTCGACCCGTGTCAACCCAAGTCGACTCGAGGCTTGAGTCAATCCAGCAACCCAAGTCGACTCGGTGACCCGAGTCGACCCAGTGACCCGATGACCCGAGTCGACCCGGTGACCCGAGTTGACCGAGTCGACCCAATGACCGAGTCAACTGAGTCGACCCGGTGACCTGAGTCAACCAAGTCGACCCAGCGACCGGGGTTTTTATGGTGGCCTAATTTATTATGGTAGTCAGAGTTACTCACTGGCGACTAGAGCTGATCTAGCACCCCGAGTTGATCTAGTTAGCGACCTAACCTGATCTGGCTGGTGAACTAATTTTGTCAGGTGATCTGGCGATAAGAGCTGATCTGGTTGGTGACCCAAGCTGATATGGTGACTCGAGTAAATCTAGTTGCCGACCCATGTGGTGACCTGAGTTGATCTCGCTAGCGACTTGAGTTGATCCAATGACCCGTCTCGATCTAGAGGCTCGAGTCGAGCCAGCAACCCAAGTCGAGCTAGCAACCCGAGTCAACCGAGTCGACCTGATGACCTGAGCCAACCGAGTCGACTCGGTGACCCGGTGACCTGAATCAACCGAGTCGACCCGGTGACCAGAGTCGACTAAGTCGACCCAGTCGACCTGAGTCAACCGAGTCGACCCAGTGACCTGAGTCGACCCGATGACCCGAGCCAACCGAGTCGACCTAGTGACCCGGTGACCCGAATCAACCGAGTCGACCCGGTGACTAGAGTTGACTAAGTCGACCCAGTCGACCTGAGTCAACCGAGTCGACCCAGTGACCCGAGTCGACCCGATGACCCGAGCCAACCGAGTCGACCAGTGACCCGGTGACCCGAATCAACCAAGTCGACCCGGTGACCAGAGTCGACTGAGTCGACTCGGTGACCCGAGTCAACCGAGTCGATAGAGTTAACCCAGTGACCCGAGTCAACCGTGTCAACCCAATGACCTGAGTTGACATGGTGACCTGAGTCAACCAAGTTGACCTAAGTCAGTAAGGTGACTGAGTCGACCCGAGTCGACTCGGTGACCTGAGTCAACTGAGTCGACCTGGTGACCTAAGTCAACTAAGTCGACCCGGTGACCTGAGTTGACCCAGTGACATGAGTCAACCGAGTCGACCCGATGACTTGAGTCAACCGAGTCGACCCTGTGACCTGAGTCAACCGAGTCGACCCAGCGACCTGAGTCACTGTGGTGACCCAATTTATTATGGCAGTCGAAGTTACTGGCTGGCGACCCGAGTTGATCTAGTTGGTGACATAAGCTGATCTGGCTGGTGACCTAATTTTGTTAGGTGATCTGGTGACCAGAGCTGATCTAGCTGGTGACCCAAGCTGATCTGGCGACCTGAGTTGATCTAGTTGGCGACCCGTGTGGTGACCTGAGTTGATCTAGTTGGCGACCCGTGTGGTGACCTGAGTTGATCTCGCTAGCGACTTGAGTTGACCAAGTGACTCATCCCGATTTAGAGGCCTAAGTCGATCCGGCAACCCAAGTCAACCCGGTGACTTGAGTCAACCGCGTCGACCGAGTCAACCTAGTGACCCGAGTCGATCGAGTCGACTCGATGACCTGAGTCAACTGAGTTGACCCGATGACCTGAGTCAATTGAGTCGACCTGGTGACCCAAGTCAACCGAGTCGACCTAAGTCGACCCGGTGACTTGAGTCAACCGAGTCAACCCGGTGACCTGAGTCAACTGAGTCGACCGAGTTGACCTAGTGACCTAAGTCAACCAAGTCGACCCAGTGACCCGACTCGACCGAGTCGACCCAGCGACCCGAGTCGCTGTGGTGACCCAATTTATTATGGCAGTCAAAGTTATTGGCTAGCGACCAGAGTTGAATCTAGCGACCTGAATTGATCTAGTTGGCAACTAAGCTGATCTGGTTGTCGACCTAATTTTGTGAGGTGATCTAGTGACCAGAGCTAATTTGGCTGTCGACCTAATTTTGTGAGGTGATCTAGCAACCAGAGCTGATCTGGCTGGTGACCCAATCTGATCTGGCGACTCGAGTTGATCTAGTTGGCGACCTGTGTGGTGACCTGAGTTGATCTCGCTAGCGACTTGTGTTGATCTAGTGACCCATCCTGATCTAGAGGCTTGAGTTGATCCAACAACCCAAGTCGATCCGAGTCGACCGAGTCGACTCGATCATCCGAGTCAACCGAGTTGACCCGGTGACCCGAGTCGACCCGGTGACCTGAGTCAATCGAGTCGACCCGGTGACCTGAGTCAACTGAGTCAACCCAGTGACCTGAGTCAACCGAGTCGACCCGAGTCAACTGAGTTGACGCGGTGACCCGAGTCAACCAAGTCGATCGATTCAACCCGGTGATCCGAGTCGACCTGAGTCGACCGAGTCGGTTAGGTGACTGAGTCGACCCGATGACCTAAGTTGACCGAGTCGACCCAGTGACCTGACTCAATTGAGTCGACCCAGTGACCCGAGTCAACTGAGTCGACCCAATGACTCGAGTCAACCGAGTCGACCTGGTGACCCAAGTCAACTGAGTCGACCGAGTTGACCCGATGACCCGAGTCAACTGAGTCGACCCAGTGACCCAAGTCGCTGTGGTGACCTAATTTATTATGGCAGTTAAAGTTACTAGCTGGCGACCAGAGCTGAGCTGGCAACCTGAATTGATCTAGTGGGTGACCTAAGCTGATCTGGCTAGTGACCTAATTTTGTCAGGTCATCTGGAGACCAGAGCTGATCTGGCTGGTGACCCAAGTTGATTTGGTGACTCAAGTTGATCTAGTTGGCGACCCGTGTGGTGACCTGAGTTGATCTTGCTAGCGATTTGAGTTGATCCAGTGACCCGTCCTGATCCAGAGGCCTGAGTCAATCCGGCAACCCAAGTCGACTCGGTGACCCGAGTCTATCGAGTTGACCGAGTGACCTGAGTCAACCGAGTCGACTCGATGACCCGAGTCAACCGAGTCGACTCGATGACCCGAGTCAACCGAGTCGACTGAGTCGACGTGGTGTCCCGAGTCGGTCAGGTGACCGAGTCGACCCGAGTAAACCAGAGTCGACTGAGTTGACCTAGTGACCTGAATCAATTGAGTCAACCTAGTGACCTGAGTCGACTAGGTCGACCCGTGTCAACCCAAGTCGACTCGAGGCCTAAGTTGATTCGGCAACCCAAGTCGACTCGGTGACCCACGTCGACCGAGTCGACCCAGTGACCCGAGTTGACCCGATGACCCGAGTTGACCCGGTGACCCGAGTTGATCAAGTTGACTGAGTTGACTGAGTCGACCCAGCGACCAGGGTTTTTGTGGTGACCCAATTTATTATGGCAGTCGGAGTTACTCACTGGCGACCAGAGCTAATCTAGCGACCTGAGTTGATCTAATTGGTGACCTAACCTGATCTGGTTGGTGAACTAATTTTGTCAGGTGATCTGGTGACAAGAGCTGATCTGGTTGGTGACCCAAGCTGATATGGCGACCTGAGTAAATCTAGTTGGTGATCCGTGTGGTGACCTGAGTTGATCTCGCTAGCGACTTGAGTTGATCCAGTGACCCATCCCGATCCAGAGGCCCGAGTCGAGCCGGCAACCCAACTCGACCTGAGTCAATCGAGTCGACTCGAGTCCACCGAGTCGACCCAGTGACCCGAGTCAACCTGGTCAACTCGATGACCCGAGCCAACCGAGTCGACCCAGTGACCCGGTGACTCGAATCAACTGAGTCGACCCGGTGACCAGAGTTGACTAAGTCGACCCAGCTGACTTGGTGACCTGAGTCGACAGAGTTGACCTAGTGACCTGAGTCAACCGTGTTGACCTGATGACCTAAGTTGACCTGGTGACCCAAGTCAACCAAGTCTACCTAAGTTAGTAAGGTGACTGAGTTGACCCGAGTCGACCTAGTGACCTGAGTCAACCGAGTCGACCTGGTGACTCGAGTCGACCCAGTGACATGAGTCAACTGAGTCGACCCAATGACCTGAGTCAACTGAGTCAACCGAGTCGACCCTATGACCTGAGTCAACCAAGTTGACCTAGCGACCCGAGTCACTATGGTGACCCAATTTATTATGGCAGTCAAAGTTATTGGCTGGCGACCTGAGTTGATCTAGTTGGTGACATAAGCTGATATGGCGACCAGAGCTGATCTAGCTGGTGACCCAAGCTAATCTGGTGACCCAAGTTGATCTAGTTGGCGACCCATGTGGTGACCTGAGTTGATCTCGCTAGTAACTTGAGTTGACCCGATGATCCATCTTGATCTAGAGGCCCGAGTCGATCCGGCAACCCAAGTCGACCTGGTGACCTGAGTCAACCGCGTCGACCGACTCGACCCAGTGACCTGAGTCAACTAAGTTGACCTGATGACTTGAGTCAACTGAGTTGACCCAATGACCGGAGTCAACTGAGTTGACCCGATGACCTGAGTCAACTGAGTTAACACGATGACTCGAGGCAACCAAGTCGACCCAAGTCGACCGAGTCAGTCAGGTGACTGAGTCGACCTAAGTCGACCTAGTGACCTGAGTCGACCGAGTCAACCCGGTGACTCGAGTCAACAGAGTCGACCGAGTCGACCCAGTGACCCGTGTCAACCGAGTTGACCTGGTGACCCGAGTCGATCGAGTCGACCCAGCGACCTGAGTCACTATGGTGACCTAATTTATTATGGCAGTCAGAGTTACTGGCTGGTGACTAGAGCTGATCTGGTGACCTGAATTGATCTAGTTGGCAACCTAAGCTGATTTGGCTGTCGACCTAATTTTGTGAGGTGATCTGGCGACCAGAGCTGATCTGGCTAGTGACCCAATCTGATTTGGTGACCTGAGTTGATCTAGTTGGTGACCCGTGTGGGTGACCTGAGTTGATCTCACTAGCGACTTGTGTTGATCTAGTGACCCATCCCAATCTAGAGGCCTGAGTCGATCCGGCAACCCAAGTCGATTCGAGTTGACTCGGTGACCCGAGTCAACCGAGTCGACCCAGTGACCTGAGTCAATTGAGTCAACCCAGTGACCTGAGTCAACCGAGTCGACCCGATGACCCGAGTCAACCGAGTCAACCCGATGACCCGAGTCAACCGAGTCGACGCAGTGACCTGAGTCAACCAAGTCGATGCGGTGACCCAAGTCAACCGAGTCGACCCGGTGACCTGAGTCAACCGAGTTGACCTGAGTCAACCCGACGACCTGAGTCGACCCGATGACCCGACTCGATCGAGTCGACCTGGTGACCTGACTCGACCGAGTCGACCCAATGACCCGAGTCAACCGAGTCGACCCGGTGACCCGAGTCAACTGAGTCGACCGAGTTCACCCGGTGACCTGAGTCAATTGAGTCGACCCAGTGACCCAAGTTGCTAGTGACCTAATTTTGTTAGGTGATCTGGAGACCAGAGTTGATCTGGTTGGTGACCCAAGCTAATCTGGCGACCAGAGTTGATCTAGTTGGTGACCCGTGTGGTGACCTAAGTTGATCTTGCTAGCAACTTGAGTTGATCCAGTAACCCATCCTGATCCAGAGGCCTGAGTCGATCTGGTAACCCAAGTCGACCTGAGTCGACCTGGTGACCCGACTCAACCGAGTCGACCCGATGACCCGAATCAACCAAGTCGACCTGATGACCCGAGTCAACCAAGTCGACCTTGTGACCCGAGTCAACCAAGTCGACCCGAGTCAGTCAGGTGACTGAGTCAACCCGGGTGACCTGAGTCGATTAAGTCAACGGAGTCCACCCAATGACCTGAGTCAACTGAGTCGATCGTGTCAACCCAGTAACCTAAGTCAACCCGGTGAATCGAGTCAACTGAGTCGATCGAGTCGACCCGGTGACCTGAGTCAACTGAGTCGACCTGAGTCGACTGAGTCAACCCAGTTACCTGAGTCACTGTGGTGACCTAATTTATTATGGTAGTCAGAGTTACTGGCTGGTGACCTAAGCTAATCTGGCTGGTGACTTAAGTTTGTCAGGTGATCTAGCGACCAGAGTTGATCTGGTTGGTGACCCAAGCTGATCTGGCGATGTGAGTTGATCTAGTTGGCGACCCGTTGTGGTGACCTGAGTTGATCTCGCTAGCGACTTGAGTTGATCCAGTTGACCCGTACTGATCCAGAGGCCCGAGTCGATCTGACAACCCAAGTCGACCCGGTGACCCGAGTCAACTTGGTGACTCGAGTCGATCCGATGACCTGAGTCAACTGAGTCATCCCGAGTCGACCGAGTCAGTCAGGTGACTGAGTCGACCCGGTGACCTGAGTCAACCAAGTCGACCTGGTGACCCAAGTCCATCGAGTCGACCGAGTCGACCCAGTGACCTGATTCAACCAAGTCGACCTGGTGACCCGAGTCAACCGAGTCGACCTGGTGACCCGAGTCGCTGTGGTGACCCAATTTATTATGGCAGTCAAAGTTTTTGGCTGGCAACCAGAGCTGATCTGGCGACCTGAGTTGATCTAGTTAGCGACCTAAGCTGATCTAGTTGGCGACCTAAGATGAAATGGTTGGTGACCCAGGCTGATCTAGTTAGTGACCTGATTTTGTCAGGTGATCTAGCGACTAGAGCTGATCTAGCTGGTGACCCAAGCTGATCTAGTGGACCCGAGTTGATCTAGTTGGTTACCTGTGTGGTGACCTGAGCTGATCTCGCTAGCAACTTGAGTTGATCTAGTGACCCGTGCAATCTAGAGGCCCGAGTAGATCCGACAACCCAAGTCGACTTGAGTCGACCTGAGTCAACCGAGTCAGCTGAGTCGACCTAAGTCACCCTAGTCGACCCGGTGATCCAAGTCAACTGAGTTGACTCAAGTTGACTGCGTCGACCCGAGTCGACCGGGTCGGTCAGGTGACTGACTCGACCTGAGTCGATTTGGCTACCTGAGTCAACTCGGTGACCCGAGTCGATCGAGTCGACCGAGTCGACCAAGTCCACCCAGTGACCTGAGTCACCTTAGTCGACCGAGCGACCAGAGTCGTTGTAGTGACCTAATTTATTATGGCAGTATGAGTTACCGACTAGCGAGCAGAGTTGATCTAGCCACCCGAGATGATCTAGTTTGCGACCTGAGTTGATCTAGTTGGTGACCCGAGTTGATCTGCCTGTTGACCTAATTTTGTCAAGTGATCTAGCGACCAGAGCTGATCAAGCCGAGCGGAACCGAACCGGTCGAGCTCTCCGGGGAGCGGCGGGGCGGGATCGGCGCCGAGCTCGCTCCCGGGCGGGGTCGAAACTCGCGGAAAAAAAAATGAACAAAGGAGGCCCCGTACGAGGATAAGAACGAAAAAACCAGAGTTAAATTAAAAAAAAAAAAAAAAAAAAAAAAAAAATTACTTTCGGGTCATACGTGTAGCCACGCCCAGCTCGCCCGCGGACGGGATCCCCATCGAGCTCGTCGAGCCGAGCGGCGCTCGCGGGCGGGGTCCGATCCGAGCGGAACCGAACCGGTCGAGCTCTCCGGGGAGCGGCGGGGGCGGGATCGGCGCCGAGCTCGCTCCCGGGCGGGGGTCGAAACTCGCGGAAAAAAAATGAACAAAGGAGGCCCCGTACGAGGATAAGAACGAAAAAACCAGAGTTAAAAAAAAAAAAAAAAAAAAAAAAAAAAAAAAAAAAAAAAAAACTTTCGGGTCATACGTGTAGCCACGCCCAGCTCGCCCGCGGACGGGATCCCCATCGAGCTCGTCGAGCCGAGCGGCGCTCGCGGGCGGGGTCCGATCCGAGCGGAACCGAACCGGTCGAGCTCTCCGGGGAGCGGCGGGGCGGGATCGGCGCCGAGCTCGCTCCGGGGCGGGGTCGAAACTCGCGGAAAAAAAATGAACAAAGGAGGCTCCGTACGAGGATAAGAACGAAAAAAACCAGAGTTTTAAAAAAAAAAAAAAAAAAAATTACATTCGGGTCATACGTGTAGCCACGCCCAGCTCGCCCGCGGACGGGATCCCCATCGAGCTCGTCGAGCCGAGCGGCGCTCGCGGGCGGGGTCCGATCCGAGCGGAACCGAACCGGTCGAGCTCTCCGGGGAGCGGCGGGGCGGGATCGGCGCCGAGCTCGCTCCCGGGCGGGGTCGAAACTCGCGGAAAAAAAATGAACAAAGGAGGCTCCGTACGAGGATAAGAACGAAAAAACCAGAGTTAAAAAAAAAAAAAAAAAAAAAATTACATTCGGGTCATACGTGTAGCCACGCCCAGCTCGCCCGCGGACGGGATCCCATTCGAGCTCGTCGAGCCGAGCGGCGCTCGCGGGCGGGGTCCGATCCGAGCGGAACCGAACCGGTCGAGCTCTCCGGGGAGCGGCGGGGCGGGATCGGCGCCGAGCTCGCTCCGGGGCGGGGTCGAAACTCGCGGAAAAAAAATGAACAAAGGAGGCTCCGTACGAGGATAAGAACGAAAAAACCAGAGTTAAAAAAAAAAAAAAAAAAAAAAAAATACATTCGCGTCATACGTGTAGCCACGCCCAGCTCGCCCGCGGACGGGATCCCCATCGAGCTCGTCGAGCCGAGCGGCGCTCGCGGGCGGGGTCCGATCCGAGCGGAACCGAACCGGTCGAGCTCTCCGGGGAGCGGCGGGGCGGGATCGGCGCCGAGCTCGCTCCCGGGCGGGGTCGAAACTCGCGGAAAAAAAATGAACAAAGGAGGCTCCGTACGAGGATAAGAACGAAAAAACCAGAGTTAAAAAAAAAAAAAAAAAAAAAAAAAAATACATTCGCGTCATACGTGTAGCCACGCCCAGCTCGCCCGCGGACGGGATCCCCATCGAGCTCGTCGAGCCGAGCGGCGCTCGCGGGCGGGGTCCCGATCCGAGCGGAACCGAACCGGGTCGAGCTCTCCGGGGAGCGGCGGGGCGGGATCGGCGCCGAGCTCGCTCCCGGGCGGGGGTCGAAACTCGCGGAAAAAAAAATGAACAAAGGAGGCTCCGTACGAGGATAAGAACGAAAAAACCAGAGTTAAAAAAAAAAAAAAAAAAAAAAAAAAATTACATTCGGGTCATACGTGTAGCCACGCCCAGCTCGCCCGCGGACGGGATCCCCATCGAGCTCGTCGAGCCGAGCGGCGCTCGCGGGCGGGGTCCGATCCGAGCGGAACCGAACCGGTCGAGCTCTCCGGGGAGCGGCGGGGCGGGATCGGCGCCGAGCTCGCTCCCGGGCGGGGTCGAAACTCGCGGAAAAAAAATGAACAAAGGAGGCCCCGTACGAGGATAAGAACGAAAAAACCAGAGTTAAAAAAAAAAAAAAAAAAAAAAAAAATTACTTTCGGGTCATACGTGTAGCCACGCCCAGCTCGCCCGCGGACGGGATCCCCATCGAGCTCGTCGAGCCGAGCGGCGCTCGCGGGCGGGGTCCGATCCGAGCGGAACCGAACCGGTCGAGCTCTCCGGGGAGCGGCGGGGGCGGGATCGGCGCCGAGCTCGCTCCGGGGCGGGGGTCGAAACTCGCGGAAAAAAAATGAACAAAGGAGGCTCCGTACGAGGATAAGAACGAAAAAACCAGAGTTAAAAAAAAAAAAAAAAAAAAAAAAAAATACATTCGCGTCATACGTGTAGCCACGCCCAGCTCGCCCGCGGACGGGATCCCCATCGAGCTCGTCGAGCCGAGCGGCGCTCGCGGGCGGGGTCCGATCCGAGCGGAACCGAACCGGTCGAGCTCTCCGGGGAGCGGCGGGGCGGGATCGGCGCCGAGCTCGCTCCCGGGCGGGGGTCGAAACTCGCGGAAAAAAAATGAACAAAGGAGGCTCCGTACGAGGATAAGAACGAAAAAACCAGAGTTAAAAAAAAAATTTAAAAAAAAAAATTACATTCGGGTCATACGTGTAGCCACGCCCAGCTCGCCCGCGGACGGGATCCCCATCGAGCTCGTCGAGCCGAGCGGCGCTCGCGGGCGGGGTCCGATCCGAGCGGAACCGAACCGGTCGAGCTCTCCGGGGAGCGGCGAGGCGGGATCGGCGCCGAGCTCGCTCCCGGGCGGGGTCGAAACTCGCGGAAAAAAAATGAACAAAGGAGGCTCCGTACGAGGATAAGAACGAAAAAACCAGAGTTAAAAAAAAAAAAAAAAAAAAAAAAAAATTACATTCGGGTCATACGTGTAGCCACGCCCAGCTCGCCCGCGGACGGGATCCCCATCGAGCTCGTCGAGCCGAGCGGCGCTCGCGGGCGGGGTCCGATCCGAGCGGAACCGAACCGGTCGAGCTCTCCGGGGAGCGGCGGGGCGGGATCGGCGCCGAGCTCGCTCCCGGGCGGGGTCGAAACTCGCGGAAAAAAAATGAACAAAGGAGGCTCCGTACGAGGATAAGAACGAAAAAACCAGAGTTTTAAAAAAAAAAAAAAAAAAAAATTACATTCGGGTCATACGTGTAGCCACGCCCAGCTCGCCCGCGGACGGGATCCCCATCGAGCTCGTCGAGCCGAGCGGCGCTCGCGGGCGGGGTCCGATCCGAGCGGAACCGAACCGGTCGAGCTCTCCGGGGAGCGGCGGGGCGGGATCGGCGCCGAGCTCGCTCCCGGGCGGGGGTCGAAACTCGCGGGAAAAAAATGAACAAAGGAGGCTCCGTACGAGGATAAGAACGAAAAAACCAGAGTTAAAAAAAAAAAAAAAAAAAAAAAAAAAAATTACATTCGGGTCATACGTGTAGCCACGCCCAGCTCGCCCGCGGACGGGATCCCCATCGAGCTCGTCGAGCCGAGCGGCGCTCGCGGGCGGGGTCCGATCGGAGCGGAACCGAACCGGTCGAGCTCTCCGGGGAGCGGCGGGGCGGGATCG
>BSBK01008551.1:185000-215000 GCA_027943335.1 Chamaecyparis obtusa | reverse complement strand
CCCTGTGAAGGCCGGCATCTCTCCGTTCCACGCATGCAAGAACCAACGCATAGCTAACGAGTACCCGGATAGGATTCGCGGAAAGTACATAGCAAATCGCTTGTACCAAAGCGAACCGAAAGCTAGACGGGGGCTGACCCGAAGATTGCCTTCCATGTCACTGCGACGACACATTCGAACGACAACCGGCTGCCGAACACTTTCCGACTTGCACCGTTGAGTGACCCGAAAGACAGGACTTTGGGCAGCCCCCGCATAGCAATCAGGTGGCTTCATGCCCCTCTAATAGAATCAGTGCTAGTGATACCGATTTTAAATCCGACTTACTCATCCGTCCGCGCACAAGCTCTGATTCTATTAGAGGGGCATGGGGGAGCTTCCGCGAACTACTACTCCCCTATATAAGTTATTAGTCCGGGTCTTTCTCTTCCGTAGAAATTTGAGCCGTTGAGAATGGCTCCCAAACAATTCAAATCTTCCAAAAATTCAAGTGAAACGATGAGGAAAAAGCTCACAAAAAAATCAAATCTTCAAAAAATTCAAGTGAAACGAACAGAATAGCTCACAAAAAATTCAGGTCTTCCGAAAAAATCGAAGGGAAACGAAAAGAACAACTAGCAAAACATTCAAATTTTCCAAAACTTCAAGTAAAAGAAAGAACATAGCTCACCAAAAAAAATCCATTTCTTCCAAAAACTCAAGTGAATCGAAGAGAGTAGGCTCACAAAAATTTAAAATCTTCCAAAAAAAAATCAAAGGAAACAAAAGAGGAGATCGCAAAAAATTCGAATCTTCCAATGAAACAAAAATGAGAATAGCAAACAAAAAATTCAAATCTTAATGCAGCATGCGACAGAGCAAATCGCTTGTGCCAAGCGACCCGGAGCTAGACGGGGGCTGACCCCAAAAATTGCGTTCTTGTCAATGCGACGATGCGTTGGAACGACAACCGCTGTCGAACCCTTTCCTACTTGCAACGTCGACTGACACAAAAGACACGATCCTGGACAGGCCCCGCATAGAAAGCGGGTGGCCTAATGCGCCCTCTCCAATAGAATCCAGCGCTAGTGCTCAGATTTTAAATCCGAGATACCCAGCACTGATTCTCTTGGAGGGGGGCACCTACCCAAACGACTCAAAAGCTATACGCGGCTCCATTCACAAAAACAGAACTATCTCCGGCCAACTCCCTGTGAAGGCCGCATCTCTCCGTTCCGCTCGTGTAAGAGCCAACGCGTAGCTAACGAGTACGTGGATAGGGTTCGCGGAAAGTACATAGCAAATCACTTGTACCAAAGTGACCCGAAAGCTAGACAGGGGCTGACCGTAGATTGCCTTCCATATCACTGCGACGACGCATTGGAACGACAACCGCTGCCGAACCCTTTCCGACTTGCACCGTCGAGCGACCCGAAAGACAGGACTTTGGGCAGCCCCCCGCATAGCAATCAAGTGGCTTCATGCCCCTCTAATTAGAATCAGTGCTGGTGATCCCATTTTGAAATCCGACCTACACATCCGTCCGATCACCGGCAATGATTCTATATAGAGGGGTATGGGGGAGCTTCCGCGAAACAACACTACAACTACCTCCCCTATATAAGTTATTAGTCCGAGTCTTGCTCTTGAGTGGAAATTTAAGCCGAAGAAACTGGCTCCCAAAAAATTCAAATCTTCCAAAAATTCAAGTGAAACGATGGACAAAAAAGCTCACAAAAAATCAAATCTTCCAAAAATTCAAGTGAAACGAACAGAATAGATCACAAAAAATTCAAGTCTTTCGAAAAAATCTAGGAAAACGAAAAGAATAGCTAGAAAACAAAATTCAAATCTTCCAGAAATTCAAGTAAAACAAAGAACATGGCTCACCAAAATAATTCATCTTCCAAAAATTCGTCATTCTTACCGCAATCCATCATCTTATCCGTCATAACGCGTATCCAACATATCCACGAGGAGGTAACCCAACTCGCTCGCATAGTTCCTCAAGTCAGATAACAATGCATCTAGATGAATCCAAATCGTTTTCGATCGAGACTTAGCAACTAATGTCGCACCCGCCCCTAGATTGACTTGAGATCCAATCCGCCGACACATATGATAACTAACTGATTCCAATGCAAAGCATCTTGAGCCATTGCGCACTCAAGTATCGGAAGTCGAAGCGACATAGCAAGTAGCTTGTACCAAGTTGACCCGGGAGCTAGACGGGGGCTGACCCGAAGATCGCCTTTCTTGTCAATGCGACGATGTGTTGGAACGACAACCGCTGTCGAACCCTTCCGAAGTGCACCGTCGACTGACCCAAAAGTTACGACCCTGGACAGCCCCCGCATAGCAAGCGGGTGGCCTAATGCGCCCCTCCAATAGAATCAGTGCTAGTGTTCATATTTTAAATCCGAGCTACCAATCCGTCCGAGCACCAGCACTGATTCTCTTGGAGGGGGCGCACCTACCCAAACGACTCAAAAGCTATATACGCGGCTCCATTCACAAGAGCAGAACTATTTCCGGCCAACTCCCTGTGAAGGCCGCATCTCTTCGTTCCACGCATGCAAGAGCCAACGCATAGCTAACGAGTACCCGGATAGGGGTTCGCGGAAAGTACATAGCAGATCGCTTGTACCAAAGCAACCAAAAGCTAGACGGGGGCTGACCCGAAGATCGCCTTCCATGTCACTGCGACGACGCATTGGAACGACAACCGCTGCCGAACCCCTTTCCGACTTGCACCGTCGAGCGACCTTCGAAAGACGGGACTTTGAGCAGCCCCCGCATAGCAATCAGGTGGCTTCATGCCCCTCTAATGGAATCAGTGCTGCTGATCGCGTTTTGAAATCTGACCTAATCATCCGTCCGTCTGTCGGATTTCAAAACGGGATCACCAGCACTGATTCTATTAGAGGGGCATGGGGGAGATTCCGCGGACAACACCTCCCCTATATAAGTTATTAGTCCAAGTCTTGCACTTCCGTAGAAATTTGAGCCGACGAGAATATCTCACAAAAATTTCAAATCTTTCAAAAATACGAGTGAAACAAAAAGAATAGATCACAAAAAAATTCAGAAATTCCAAAAATTCAATTGAAACGAAGAGAATAGCTCACAAAAAAATCAAGGGAAAAAAAAGAGAATAGCTCACAAATAAAATCAAATCTCCCAAAATGCAAGTGAAACGAAGAGACTACAATCACAAAAAATGCACAACTTCCAAATATTCAATTGAAACGAAGAGAATAGCTCACAAAAAATGCAAGTCTTACAAAAAAATCAAGGGAAACAAAACAGAATAGCTCACAAAAAATTCAAATCTTCCAAAAAAACCAAGTGAAACAAACAGAATAGCTCACAAAAAATTCAAATCTTGCAAACATTCAAGTGAAAACGAAGAGAATAGCTCACAAAAACATTCAAAACTTCCAAAAATTCAAGTGAAAAGAATAAAATAATAGCCCACAAAAAATTCAAGTCTTCCAAAACAAAAACCAAGGAAAAACGAAGAGAATAGCTCACAAAAATCCAAAACTTCAAGTCAAAACGAAGAGAATTTTACTACCTCGCAACAAACAAAATTCAAATCTCGCAAAAATTCAAGTGAAACGAAGAGACTTAACTCAAAAAATTCAAATCTTCTTGCGACATGCAGACCCAAGAGCTAGACGGGGGCTCGCCCACAGATCGACTTCAGTATCACTATGACGACGCGCTAGAACGACTACCGCTGTCGAACCCTTCTCTGACTTCCGCCATCGAGTGACCCAAAAGACACGACCCAAGGGAGCCCACGCATAAAAATTGGGTGGCTTCATGCCCTCCAATAGAATCTGTGCTGCTGCTCACATTTTTAAATCCGAGCGGCAAATCCGTCCGAGCACCAACACTCATTCACTTGGAGGGGCACCTATCCAAACGACCGAAAAGCTATACGCGGCTCCATTCGCAAGGCACGGAACTGTTTCAGGCCAACTCCCTGTGAAGGCCGCATCTCTGCGTTCCATGCGTGCTAGAGCCAACACATAGCTAACGAGTACCGGGATAGGTGTTCGCGGAAAGTACATAGCAGATCGCTTGTACCAAAGCAACCCAAGAGCTAGACAGGGGCTGACCCGAAGATCGCCTTCCATGTCGCTGCGACGACGCATTGGAACGACAACCGCTGCCGAACCATTTCCGACTTGCGCCGTCGAGCGACCTGAAAGATGAGACTTTGAGCAGCCCACGCATAGCAATCAGGTGGCTTCATGCCCCTATAATGGAATCAGTGCTGCTGATCCCGTTTTGAAATCCGACCTAATCATCCATCCGTCTGTCGGATTTCAAAACGGGATCACCAGCACTGATTCCATTAGAGGGGCATGGGGGAGCTTCCGCGAACAACACCTCCCCTGTCACAGGGCTAGACTGTGAATCATTTTTGTGAGCTGTTTGGATCCGAGTTGGAGACTTGGAAGTGTCACGAGTTGTTCTTGTCGAAGGAATGCAGCTTCATTGAATGTATTTGCCTTGTGTAGATTCGTTGCAGTGAAGACTTTTTGTATTCGCAGGGCCGACTTGATCAATTTGTTGTGCAGCGGGGCCGACGTGAATGGAATTCAAGTCGCCAATGATTCATTTCTGTTTATATGGGCCGACGGGATTTTATGTCTTGGAGAATGCAATGTGTAACGGCTACTTGAGTTGTTCTTAGCGTGGCGGCATCATTTGCGGAATTAGCGGGCGGCATTGCTTGTTGCGTTGCATCGTGGATGTAACTAGCCGTTGCAGATCTAGCCGTTGGAGCTGCGGCTTTGTATTTGCTTGGCGATTGCGTTGATTCCGTGGCGTTTCAATTTAGGTGCGGACCTAAATCTGGGACCGCTTCTTTCCGAGGTCATTTGGTATAAAGGCGGAGGCCTTGGCTCATTCTTGGCAGATCGGAGTGGAGAGCGAAATCGGGAGTCAATCAGAGCAGAGCGAAGTGACTTGCGAAGGTTTTCGGCAGAGGAGCAGTGCAGAAGTGCGACTTCCTTTGGCGACCGACTTGGAGCAGATTCGTTGCATGCTTGTGTTGCAGCCTGGGGTTGCATTGTTTTATTGTATCAGCATTGAGCTAAGTCTGTTTGGCTCAAATGCATAACTTTTAGGGGCGATCTGTGTTTTTCAACATAGACTTCCATTTTGTCTTTGTAATTGGATCAATTGATGAAGAATTCTGGAGGCATCGCCTCGCCATAAATCTGGACTGGAGTGTTGCATTGCATTATTTCTTGCATCAGTTACTTAGCGGATTTCATTGTGCACTTGGGATGTTCAGATCTTAAAGCTTTCGTGTTGCGTACTGTGTTAGGCGTAGTCTGGATTCTTTCAAGATCTCTTGCATTGCATTAGACTTGGACGATTTTATGCCAGTGCCGCACGGGTCCCTCCCAAGCCCGTGACATCCCCTATATAAGTTATTAGTCCAAGTATTGCACTTCCGTAGAAATTTGAGCCGAAGAGAATATCTCACAAAAATTCAAATCTCTCAAAAATATAAGTGAACAAAGAAGAATAGATCACAAAAAATTCAAAACTTCCAAAAATTCAATTGAAACGAAGAGATAGCTCACAAAAATGCAAGTCTTGCAAAAAAAATTCAAAGGAAAAGAAGAGAATAGCTCACAAAAAAAATCAAATCTCCCAAAAAAATGCATCATGCATAACTTCCAAAAATTCAATTGAAACGAAGAGAATAGCTCACAAAAAATGCAAGTCTTCCAAAAAAATCAAAGGGAAATAAAGAGAATAGCTCACAAAAAATTCAAATCTTCCAAAAAACCAAGTGAAACGAAGAGACTACATCACAGAAAAATGCATAACTTCCAAAAATTCAATTGAAACGAAGAGAATAGCTCACAAAAAACGCAAGTCTTCCCAAAAAAAAAACAAAAAAAAAAAAAACAAAGGGAAACAAAGAGAATAGCTCACAAAAATTCAAATCTTCCAAAAAAAAACCAAGTGAAACAAAGAGAATAGCTCACAAAAATTTCAAATCTTGCAAAAATTCAAGTGAAACGAAAGATAATAGCTCACAAAAAAATTCAGAACTTCCAAAAATTCAAGTCTTCCAAAAAAAAATCAAGGAAAAACGAAGACTTAAACTCACGAAAAATTCAAATCTCCTTGCGGCATGCAGACCCAAGAGCTAGACGGGGGGCTCGCCCACAAATCGACTTCAGTATCACTATGAGACGCGCTGGAACGACTACCGTTGTCGAACCCTTCTCCGACTTGCGCCATCGAGTGACCCAAAAGAGGCGACCCAGGGGAGCCCCCGCATAGCAATCGGGTGGCTTCATGCCCCTCCAATAAAATCAGGCATGCTACTCACATTTTAAATCCGAGCCGCAAATCCGTCCGAGCACCAGCACTGATTCACTTGGAGGGGCACCCTATCCAAACGACCCAAAAGCTATAACGCGGCTCCTTTCGCACGCACAGAACTGTTTTTCAAGCCGACTCCCTGTGAAGGCCGCATCTCTCCGTTCCACCCATGCAAGAAACAACGCATAGCTAACGAATACCCGGATAGGGTTTCGCGGAAAGTACAAGCAGATCGCTTGTACCAAAGCAACCCAAAAGCTAGACGGGGGCTGACCCGAAGATCGCCTTCCATGTCACAGCGACGACGCATTGGAACGACAACCGCTGTCGAACCCTTCCCGACTTTGCGTCATCGAGCGACCCGAAAGACGGGACTTTGAGCAGCCCCCGCATAGCAATCAGTGGCTTCATGCCCCTCTAATGGAATCAGTGCTGCTGATCCCGTTTTGAAATCCGACCTAATCATCCGTCCGTCTGTCGGATTTCAAAACGGGATCACCAGCACTGATTCTATTAGAGGGGCATGGGGGAGCTTCCGCGGACAACACCTCCCCTATATAAGTTATTAGTCCAAGTATTGCACTCCGTAGAAATTTGAGCCGAAGAGAATATCTCACAAAAATTTCAAATCTCTCAAAAATACAAGTGAAACAAAGAACAATAGATCACAAAAAATTCAAAACTTCCAAAAATTCAATTGAAATGAAGAGAATAGCTCACAAAAAATCCAAGTCTTGCAAAAAAAATCAAGGAAAAAGAAGAGAATAGCTCACAAAAAAAATCAAATTTCCCAAAAATGCAAGTGAAACGAAGAGACTACATCACCAAAAAATGCATAACTTCCAAAAATTCAATTGAAACGAAGAGAATAGCTCACAAAAAATGCAAGTCTTCCAAAAAAAAATCAAGGGAAACAAAGAGAATAGCTCACAAAAAATTCAAATCTTCGAAAAAACCAAGTGAAACAAAGAAGAATAGCTCACAAAAAATTCAAATCCTGCAAAAATTCAAGTGAAAGGAAGAGAATAGCTCACAAAAAATTCAAAACTTCAAAAAATTCAAGTGAAACGAAGAGAATAGCTCACAAAAAATTCAAAACTTCCAAAAATTCAAGTGAAACGAAGAGAATAGCTCACAAAAAACTTCAAATCTCGCAAAAACTCCAGTGAAACGAAAAAGACTTAACTCACAAAAAATTCAAATCTTCTTGCCGCATGCAGACCCAAATGCTAGACCGGGGCTCGCCCACAGATCGACTTCAGTATCACTAATGACGACGCGCTGGAACAACTACCGTTGTTGAACCCTTCTCCGACTTGCCGCCATCGAGTGACCCAGAAGAGACGACCCAGGGGAGCCCCCCGCATAGCAATCAGGTGGCTTCATGCCCCTCCAATAAAATCAGGCATGCTACTCACATTTTAAATCCGAGCCGCAAATCCATCCGAGCACCAGCACTGATTCACTTGGAGGGGGCACCCTATCCAAACGACCCAAAAGCTATACGCGGCTCCATTCGCAACGCACAGAACTGTTTCAGGCCGACTCCCTGTGAAGGCCGCATCTCTTCGTTGCACACATGCAAGAGACAACGCATAGCTAACGAGTACCCGGATAGGGTTTCGCGGAAAGTACATAGCAGATCGCTTGTACCAAAGCAACCCAAAAGCTAGACGGGGGCTGACCCTAAGATCGCCTTACATGTCACAACGACGACGCATTGGAACGACAACCGCTGTCGAACCCTTTCCGACTTGCGCAATCGAGCGACCCGAAAGAACGGGACTTTGAGCAGCCCACGCATAGCAATCAGGTGGCTTCATGCCCCTGTAATGGAATCAGTGCTGCTGATCCCATTTTGAAATCTGACCTAATCATCCGTCCGTCTGTCGGATTTCAAAACGGGATCACCAGCACTGATTCTATTAGAGGGGCATGGGGGAGCTTCCGCGGACAACACCTCCCCTATATAAGTTATTAGTCCAAGTATTGCACTTTCGTAGAAATTTGAGCCGAAGAGAATATCTCACAAAAATTTCAAATCTCTCAAAAATACAAGTGAAACAAAGAGAATAGATCACAAAAAATTCAAAACTTCCAAAAATTCAATTGAAATGAAGAGAATAGCTCACAAAAAATCCAAGTCTTGCAAAAAAAAAATCAAGGGAAAAGAAGAGAATAGCTCACAAAAAATGCAAGTCTTCCAAAAAAAAACAAGGGAAACAAAGAAAATAGCTCACAAAAAATTCAAATCCTTCCAAAAAACCAAGTGAAACAAAGAAGAATAGCTCACAAAAAATTCAAATCCTGCAAAAATTCAAGTGAAACGAAGAGGATAGCTCACAAAAAACTCAAAACTTCCAAAAATTCAAGTGAAACGAAGAGAATAGCTCACAAAAAATTTAAGTGAAACGAAGAGAATAGCTCACAAAAACTTCAAATCTCGCAAAAAACTCCAGTGAAACGAAAAAAAGAAAAAGACTTTAACTCACAAAAAATTCAAATCTTCTTGCGGCATGCAGACCCAAGTGCTAGACGGGGGCTGCACACAGATCGACTTCAGTATCACTAATGACGACGCGCTGGAACGACTACCGTTGTCGAACCCTTCTCCGACTTGCGCCATCGAGTGACCCAAAAGAGACGACCCAGGGGAGCCCCCGCATAGCAATCAGGTGGCTTCATGCCCCTCAAATAAAATCAGGCATGCTCCTCACAATTTAAATCTGAGGCCGCAAATCCGTCCGAGCACCAGCACTGATTCGCTTGGAGGGGGCACCCTATCCAAACGACCCAAAAGCTATACGCGGCTCCATTCGCACGCACAGAACTATTTCAGGCCGACTCCCTGTGAAGGCCGCATCTCTCCGTTCCACACATGCAAGAGCCAATGCATAGCTAACGAGTACCTCGGATAGGGGTTCGCGGAAAGTACATAGCAGATCGCGTTGTACCAAGCGACCCAAAGCTAGACAAGGGCTAACCCGAAGATCGCCTTCCATGTCACTCTGCGACGACGCATTGGAACGACAACCGCTGTCGAACCCTTTCCGACTTGCGCCGTCGAGCGACTCGAAAGACGGGACTTTGAGCAGCCCCCCGCATAGCAATCAGGTGGCTTCATGCCCCTCTAATGGAATCAGTGCTGCAGATCCCGTTTTGAAATCCGACCTGCTCATCCATCCGTCCGTCGGATTTCAAAACGGGATCACTAGCACTGATTCTATTAGAGGGGCATGGGGGAGCTTCCGCGGACAACACCTCCCCTATATAAGTTATTAGTCCAAGTATTGCACTTCCGTAGAAATTTGAGCCGAAGAGAATATCTCACAAAAATTTCAAATCTCTCAAAATACAAGTGAAACAAAGAAGAATAGATCACACAAAATTCAAAACTTCTAAAAATTCAATTGAAACGAAGAGAATAGCTCACAAAAAATGCAAGTCTTGCAAAAAAAAATTCAAGGGAAAAGAAGAGAATAGCTCACAAAAATAATCAAATCTCCCAAAAATGCAAGTGAAACGAAGAGTCTACATCACAAAAAATGCCATAACTTCCAAAAATTCAATTGAAACGAAGAGAATAGCTCACAAAAAAATGCAAGTCTTCCCAAAAAAATCAAAGGAAACAAAGAGAATAGCTCACAAAAAATAGCTAGCTTGTGGCCCGGACGATCCGATCTCATGAAAACTGACTACATACCCGTGGCTCGGATCGACAAGCTAGCTCGGATCGGCGATCTGAGCTCATTCCATCATGCATTCCCGTCTTCTACTCATAAATGACTCACCTCTTTGTATTCACTTGAGAACTAAACATCCTTTAGTTCAGCTCGAATCACAACGTGCACTAGAATCCGTTCCAGCTCGGGTCTCATCTCAAAGATCCTTGCATTCACCAACAACACCTCCCCTATATAAGTTATTAGTCCAAGATCTTGCTCTTCCGTAGAAATTTGAGGCGAAGAGAACAACTCGCAACAAATCCAAATCTTCCAAAAAATCAAGGGAAATGGGGAGAATAGCTCACAAATAATTCAAATCTTCAAAAAAATCAAGTGAAACGAGGAGAATAGCTCACAAAAAATTCAAATCTTCAAATATCAAACCCAAAAGCTTCGCACACATTACAAATCAAACAGCTTGTACGAGCGACCCAAACGCTAGACAAGGGCTCACCCTTATAAGAGAATCAGTGTTTGACTTGTGGGCCGGGCGAGCCGATCTCATGAAAACTGCCTACATACCCGTGGCTCAGATCAGCGAGCTGACTCGGATCGTCGATCTGAGCTCATTCCATCATGCATTCCCGTGTTCTACTCCTATAAAACGACTCACCTCTTTGTATTCACTTGAGAACTGAACATCCTTTAGCTCAGCTTAATCACAACGCGCACTAGAATCCGATTCCAGCTCGGGTCTCATCTCAAAGATCCTTTCATTCACCAACAACACCTCCCCTATATAAGTTATTAGTCCAAGTCTTGCTCTTCCGTAGAAATTTGAGGCGAGAGAACAACTCTCAAAAATTCCAATTCTTCCAAAAAAAAATCAAGGGAAACGGGGAGAATAGCTCACAAATAATTCAAATCTTCAAAAATATCAAGTGAAACGAGGAGAATAGCTCACAAAAATTTAAATCTTCCAAATATCAACCCAAAGCTTTGCACACATTACAATCGAACAGCTTGTACCGAGCGACCCAAACGCTAGACAAGGGCTCACCCTTAATAAGAGAATCGATGTTTGACTTGTGGGCCGGGCGAGCCGATCTCATGAAAACTACCTACATACCCATGGCTCGGATCAGCGAGCTGGCTCGGAATCGACGAGATAGCTCGGATCGACGATCTGAGATCATTCCATCATGCATTCCCATGTTCTACTCCATAGAATGACTCACCTCTTTGTATTCACTTGAGAACTTGAACATCCTTTAGCTCAGCTCGAATCACAACGCGTACTAGAATCCGTTCCAGCTCGGATCTCATCTCAATGATTCTTACATTCACCAACAACACCTCCCCTATATAAGTTATTAGTCCGAGTCTTGCTCCCCCGTAGAAATGCTCGCCAACGCCGAAAGGTCACAAAAAATTTAAATCTCATAAATGACTCAGCTCGACGGGCTGGCTCGGATCGTACATACCCGTGGCTCGGATCGACGAGCTAGCTCGGATCGGCGATCTGAGCTCATTCCATCATGCATTCCCATGTTCTACTCCATAGAATGAGTCACCTCTTTGTATTCACTTGAGAACTGAACATCCTTTAGCTCAGCTCGAATCATAACGCGCACTAGAATCCGTTCCAGCTCGGGTCATCATCTCAGTGATCCTTACATTCACCAACAACACCTCCCCTATATAAGTTATTAGTCCGAGTCTTACTCCCCCGTAGAAATGCTCGCCAACGCCGAAAGGTCACAAAAAATTTAAATCTTGTAAAAGACTCAGCTCGACGGGCTGGCTCGGATCGCCGAGCTGGCTCGGATCGCCCGAGCTGGCTCGGATCGCCGAGCTGGCTCGGATCGCCGAGCTGGCTCGGATCGCCGAGCTGGCTCGGATCGCCGAGCTGGCTCGGATCGCCGAGTTGAGCTCAATCCATCATGCATTCCCGTGTTCTACTCCATGGAATAACTCGCCTATTTGTAATCACTTGAGAATTCAACATCCTTTAGCTCAACTCGAATCACAACGCGCACTAGAATCCGTTCCAGCTCGGGTCTCATCTCAAAGATCCTTCCATCCACCAAACCACCACCTCCCCTATATAAGTTATTAGTCCAAGTCTTGCTCCCCCGTAGAAATGCTCGCCGTACACGGATAGGTCACGAAAACTTTAAATCTCGTAAAAGACTCAGCTCGACAAGCTAGCTCGAATCCGTGAGGCTGGCTCGGATCGACGAGCTGAGCTCAATCCATCATGCATTCCCGTGTTCTACTCCATAGAACAACTCACCTATTTGTATTCACTTGAGAACTCAACATCCTTTAGCTCAGCTCGAATCACAATGGGCACTAGAATCCATTCCATCTCGAGTCTCATCTCAAAGATCCTTACATCCACCAACAACACCTCCCCTATATAAGTTATTAGTCCGAGTCTTGCTCCCACGTAGAAATGCTTGCCGACGCCGATAAGTCACAAAAACTTAAAATCTCGTAAAAGGCTCGGATCGCCAAGCGAGCTGGCTCGGATCACCGAGCGAGCTGACTCGAATCGGCGAGCTGGCACGGTTTGCCGAGCGAGCCGGCTCGGTTTTCCAAGCTGGCTGGCCTCGGATCGCCGAGCCGGCTCGGCTCAAATCGGATCGGATCCATCATGCATTCCCGTGTTCTACTCCATAAAACAACTTGCCTATTTGTATCCTTTGAGAACTCAATATCCTTTAGCTTAGCTCTAATCACAATGCGCACTAGAATTTGTTCCAAGCTTGGGTCTCATCTCAAAAATCCTCACATCCACCAACAACACCTCCCCTACGAGGATAAGTTATTAGTCCGAGTCTTTCTCCCCCATACAAATGCTTGCCGACGTCGATAGGTCGCAAAAAATTTAAATCTCGTAAAAGGCTCAACTTGACGAGCTGCTCGGATCGTCGAGCTGGCTCAGATCGACAAGCTGGATCGGATCAACGAGCTGGCTCGGATCCGCGAGATGAGCTCAATCCATCATGCATTCCTGAGTTCTACTCCATAGAACAACTCGCCTATTCATATCACGTTGAGAACTCAACATCCTTAAGCTCAGCTCGAATCGTCTATGCACGAAACCCATGCATAGCATTCAGGTATCAAATGGCATATCCAAAAATATCCGTAGAGAGCTAGCAAATCAATCATAGGCAGCATTGGCATAGATCGAGGTGAACATCATTTGATGCGATTTGACTAGTTACCATTGGGATGCCTTCGTGGCAATAGGGCCGACTTGAAACAAACCAACACAGCTTGATGTGATAGGGGTCATTTCATAATGACTGTTGGATGACTTTGTGGTGGTATGGCTAACTTACAATGGATGGGTGTAGTGTTGATGTGACAAGATCACCTCATACTAGAAATAGAGCTAACACGTCGACTGACTTGAACTGACATGTAAGGGACTCGATCCGAGGTGTAACAAAGGAGTTGTTTGGTGCACTCAGGAGTAGGGTCATGTCAGGGACTTGATTCGAGGAGCATTCATGGGGTTGTGCGACAAGTTGTTAATAGTTTTGGCCTGGGTAAGGTTTAGAGTCAAGTCGAGGTGTCATTCGAGCTGCATGAAGTAGCATGGACTGCTTTGTGCAGAGTGGCAATTGGATCTTGTTGGGGGACTCGATCCGAGGTGAAATCAACTAGGTATTGGAATGGGAAGTTGGGACTTTTCCATGGGAGACCTTGGAACATGTGCGAGATGGTGGCGTAATGAGCTAGTTCAGAACTATGTTGGACTATGAGATGCATTGGTTGCATGTACGTAGGAGGTCTTCATGACATTGGCTCGTGCAAGCCACAAGTCCTAATCTGGATGCAAGTTCACATCTTGAGGACAACTCATTAGTGGAGAAGTTCTCAAACTCAATTCTTGAGAGGTGTCTTGCTAGCTCAAATCGGTGAGTTGGCTCAGATCGGCTAGCTCAATCAGATTGGCGAGCTGGCTCCGATTGACGAGTTGGGCTCATCTCAGAGGTCGTTACATCCGTAAACAATACCTATCCCGTTATGACCCTAGAGATCTGGGTTACTTTGCCGACTCTAGTGATCCGGTGATCCAAGTCAATCCGGCGAATTGAGTCGATCCGGTGACCCGAGTTGTTCTGGTGATCTAAATTACTTATGTGACTGGAGTAATTCAAGTTGGGGGGACTTGACACTTGGCATGCTGAGCCGAATTCATTGATGAGTTGGCATACTCGTCAGCATAGGTATAGGAATGGGAAGTCATGGACTTTTCCATGAGAGACTTGGAATGAGTTAGCCTAGCTCACTTGTGAGTGGGGGTCAAAAGTCACATTTGTTGACCTGAGTTGATCTCGCGACCTGAGCTGATTTGGCTGGCGGCCTGAGTTGGTGTGGTGACCCAAGTTGATCTGGCTAGCGACCTGAGTTGATCCAGCGATCCCGACTTCATCCGTCGACCTGACCGAGTTGGTCAGGTGATCTGGTGACCCGACCTGACCTGGTTGGTGAGTCGAGTTGATGTGGCGACCCGAGTTGATCTGGCTGGCGACCCAAAATGATCCCGTGACCTGACCCGATCTGAAGACCTGACCCGACCCAACCCGAGTTGGTCTGGCAATCTGGTGACCCGAGTTGTTCTGGTTGGCGACTCGAGTCGATATGTTGACCCAAGTTGATCCGGTGACCCGACCCAATCCGGAGACCTGACCCGACCAAACTTGACCTAACTTTAGTTAGTCAGGTGATTTACCTGAGTCGATGTAGGGACCCGAGTAGATTTGGCTGGCGGCCCGAGTCGATCTGACAACCCGTCCTAATCTGGAGACCCGAGTCGATCCGACGACTCGAGTTGATTCGGCAACCCGAGTGGATTTGACGACCTGTGTCGATCTGGTGACCCGAGTTGTTCTGGCGATCTGAGTTACTTATGCAACTCGAGTGATCTGAGCTGGTGGACTTGACAGCTTGGCATATTGGATCGAGGTGATCCAAGATTGAATGAGTTAGCACAGATCGAGGTGAACATCATTTGATGTGATTTAACTTGCGATCTGACTGGTTATCATTGGGATGCCTTCGTGGCAATAGGGCCGACTTGAAATAGAGATCTGAGTCGATCTGACGACTCCAGTGATTCGAGTCGATCTGGCAAGTCTAGCGATCCAAGTTGGCTAGGCAACTTCGTCAATCTAAGTTAGTCAGGTGATCTTGCGACCTGAGTTGATCTGGATGGTGACCCGAGTTGATCCGACTGGCAACCCAAGTTGTTTTGGGGACTCGAGTCGATCCAGAAACCCGAGTTGACTCGGCGATGCGAGTCGATCCAATGATCCGAATTACTTATGCGACTGGAGTAATTCAAGTTGGGGGACTTGACAGCTTGGCATGCTAAGGCGACTTCATTGATGAGTTGGCATACTTGTCAGCATTACTATTGTGCATATTAGATTGAGGTGATCCAAGTTTGAATGAGTTGGCATGGATCGAGGTGGACATCATTTGATGCAGTCTGACTAGTTATTGTTAGACGCAGTGTTGAAATGACCCGGGGTCATTTCATATAACCGCTGGGAGGCTTTCGTGGTAGTAGGGCAAGACCTGCGATGAGAACTTAACAAGGTCGCTGGCGGGGTCGAAACTCGTAGGAAAAAATGGATAAAGGAGGCTCTATACAAGGAAAAGAACAAAATTTTCAAGTTATAAAAAACTTAAATCACTAGAGCCATCCATGGAGTCACGCCTAGCTCGTTGGCGACGGGATCCCGGTGAGCTCGCTCACGAGCAAGATCTCGGACAGGATCCGGTCGAGCTCGTTGGCGATCCTCAGGGCGGGGTCAAAAGTCCTAAAAAAATAGACAAAGGAGGCTTCGTACAATGAAAAGAATGAAAAAACTAGAGTTGAAAAAGAAAACCACTCGTGCCATTCATGGAGTCACACCCAACTTAGTGACCCAAATTGATCGGGTGACCCGACCTAACCCGAGTTGGTTAGGTGATGTGGTGACCCGAGCTGATCTGGCTGACGACCCGAGTCGATGTGGCGACCTGAGTTGATCTGGTTGGCGACAAGAATTGATCTGGCAACCCGACCCGATCTAGAGAACTGACCCAACCCGATCTAGAGACCTGACCCAACCCGACCCGACCCAACTTGGCCTGGCAATCTGGTGACCCGAGTTGATCTGGTTGGTGACCCGAGTCAATTTGTTGACCTGAGTTGATCAGGCTGGCATACTTAGTTGACTTCATTGATGAGTTTGCATACTCGTTAGTATTACTATTATGCATATTAGATTGAGGCGATCCAAGTTTGAATGAGTTAGCCTAGCTCGCTTGCGAGTGGGGTCAAAACTCAAATTTGTTAACCCGAGTTGATCTGGCTGGTGACCCGAGTTGATTTGGTGACCCGAGCTGATTTGGCTGGCGACCTAAGTCGATGTGATGATCTGAGTTGATCTGGCTGGCGACCTGAGTTGATCTGGCGATCTGACTTCATCCGTCGACCTGACTCGAGTTGGTCAGGTGATCTAATGACCTGAGCTGATCTGGTTGGCGAGTCGAGTCGAGTCGATGTAGCAACTCGAGTTGATCTGGCTGGCGAGCTGAAATGATCCCGCGACTTGACCCAATCTGGAGACCTTACCCGACCTGACCTGAGTTGGTCTGGCGACCCAAGTTGATCTGGTTGGTGACTCGAGTCGATGTGTTGACCCGAGTTGATCTGGCTGGAGACCCAATTTGATCTGGTGACCCGACTCGATCCAGAGACCCGACCTAACCTAAGTTAGTCAGGTGATTTGGTGACCTGATTTGATCTATCTGGATACCCGAATCGATCCGATGAACCGAGTCGATCGGACGACCCATCCTGATCTGGAGACCTGAGTCGATCCGGTGACCTGCGTCAATACGGTGACCCGAGTCGATTCGAGGACTCGAGTCGATCCGGTGACCCGAGTCGATCTGGCGACCCGAGTCGATCTGATGACTCGAGTTAATTAGGTGACCCAAGTTGTTTTGGCAATACGAGTTACTTATGCGACTCGAGTGATCCGAGCTAGCAAACTAGACAGCTTGGCATATTGGAATGTGTTAACAACATAAGCTGATGTGTTGACCCGAGTTGATCATGTTAGTGACCCGAGTTGATCTAATTAGCGACCTGAGTTGATCCGGTGACCCGACCTGATCAGGAGACCTAACCCAACCTGACCTAAGTTAGTTAGGTGATTTGGTGACCCGAGCTGATCTATCTGGATACTCGAGTTGATGTGGCAACCTAAGTTGATCTGGCTGGTGACCCGAATTAATCTGGTGACCCGACCTGACCTGAGTTGGTTAGGTGATGTGGCAACCTGAGCTGATCTAGGTGATGACCCAAGTCGATGTGGTGACTTGAGTTAATCTAGCTAGCAACCCGAGTTGATCCAGCGACCTATCGCGATCTAGAGACCCGAGTCAAGCCGGCAACCCGAGTCGACCTAACGACCTGAGTGATCTAAGTTTATTATGGTAGTTGGAGTTACTTATGCGACTCGACTGATCTAAGTTGGAGGACTTGACAACTTGGCATACTGAGATGACTTCATTGATGAGTTTGCATACTCATCAGCATTACTATTGTGCATATTGGATGTGGTGACCTGAGTTGATCTGGCTAGGGACCTGATCTGGCTGGTGACCTAAGTCGATGTGGTGACCTAAGTTGATCTAGCTCAGGACCCGACTTGATCTGGTGACCCGACTTGATCTAGAGACCCCACCTGAGTTGAGTTCATCGAGCGATCTAGGGATCCAAGATGATCTAGCTGACTACCTGAGTCGATGTGGTGTCCCGAGTCGATCTGGCAACTCGAGTTGATCTGGCTGGCGACCCAAGTTGGCTAGGTGATGTGGCAACCTGAGTCAATGTGGCGATCAAGGCTGATTTGGTTGGCGACCTAAGTTGGTCAGGTGATCTGGTGACCAGAGCTGATCTAGCGACCCGAGTTGATCTAGTTGGCGACCCATGTGATGACCTAAGTTGATTTGGCTAGCGACACGAGTTGATCAAGTGACCCGTCCCGATCCAAAGACCTGAGTCGATTCGGCTATGTCAACCCAGCAACCTGAGTTGACTTGATGACCCGAGTCGACCCCGTGACCTGAGTCGACCTAGTGACCCGAGTCACTATGGTGACCTAATTTATTATGGCTATCTGAGTTACTTATGCGACTCGAGTGATCTAAGTTGGGGGACTTGACATACTGAGATGACTTCATTGATGTGTTTGCATACTCATCAACATTACTATTGTGCATATTAGATTTATGCGATCCAAGTTTAAATGAGTTGGCCTAGCTTGATCGTGAGCGAGGTCAAAAGTTGTAAAAAAAATAGACAAAGGAGGCTCCCTACGACAAAAAGAATGAAAAAACCAGAGTTAAAAAAAAATCACTCAGGCCATACATGGAGTCACGCCCTTCTTATTGTCGAGCTAGAAGCGGAGACTTGACTATGATAATACTTGAAGAGGAGTATGGGTCAATCATTCAAAAAGTGGACAGACTCACTGGAGATCTAAGTAGGTCAGGCTATCTAGTGACCTGACCTAATCTGGCTGGTGACCCGAGTCGATGTGGTGACCTGAGTTGATCTGGCTCGGGACCCGACTTGATCTGGTGACTCGACTCGATCTAGAGACCCCACCCGACCTGAGTTCATCGGGCGATCTGGTGATCTGAGATGATCTAGCTAACTACCTGAGTCGATGTCGTGTCCTGAGTTGATCTGGCGAACCGAGTTGGCCAGGTGATGTGGTGACCCAAGCTGATCTGGCTGGCGACCCGAGTCGGTTAGGTGATTTGGCGACCAGAGCAGATTTGGCTAGTGACCCAAGCTGATCTGGTGACCTGAGTTGATCTAATTGGTGACTCATGTGGTGACCCGAGTTGATCAAGTGACCTGTCCTGATCTAGAGACCCGAGTCGATCCAATAACCTGAGTTGACCCGGCGACCCGAGTCAACTTGACGACCCGAGTCAACCCAGCGACCTGCGTCGACCTAGTGACCCGCGTCGACCCAGTGACTCGCGTCGACCCAGTGACCCGTGTCGACCCAGTGACCCGTGTCAAACTGGCGACCCATGTCGAACCGGTGACTCGTGTTGACCTGACAACCCGCATCGACCTGGTGACCCAAGTCAACCCAAGTCGACTCGAGGCCCGAGTTGATCTGGCAACCCAAGTCGACCCGAGTCGACCCGATAACCTGAGTCAACCGAGTCACCTGAGTTGATCTGGCTGGTGACCCGAGTTGGCCAAGTAATGTGGCGACCTGAGTCAATGTGGTGACCCAAGCTGATCTGGCGACCACAGCTGATCTGGCTGGTGACCCAAGCTGATCTGGCGATCCGAGTTGATCTAGTTGGGGACCAGTGTGGTGACCTGAGTTGATCTCGCTAGCTACCTAACTTGATCTAGTTGGTGACCCGTGTGGTGACCGAGTCGACCCAGTGACCTGAGTCAATCGGTTGACCCAGTGACCTGAGTCAACTGAGTCAACCCGATGACAAGAGTCAATCGAGTCGACATGGTGACCTGAGATGACCGAGTCAGTCAGGTGATTGAGTCGACCCAGTGACCTGAATCGATTGAGTCGACCCGAGTCGACCAGGAGACCTTAGTAGACTAGGTCGACCCGTGTCAACCCAAGTCAACTTGAGGCCTGAGTCGATCCAGCAACCCAAGTCGACTCGGTGACCCGAGTCGACCCAGTGACCCAAGTCGACCTGATGACCTGAGTCAACCGAGTCGACCCGGTGACCCGAGTTGACCGAGTCGACCCAATGACCCGAGTCAATCGAGTCGACCCGAGTCGACCCAGCGACTGGGGTTTCTGTGGTGACCTAATTTATTATGGCAGTTGGAGTTACTCATTGGCGACCAGAGCTGATCTAGCAACCCGAGTTGATCTAGTTGGCGACCTAACCTGATCTAGCTGGCGAACTAATTTTGTCAGGTGATTTGGCGACAAGAGTTGATTTGGCTGGTGACCCAAGCTGATATGGTGACCTGAGTAAATCTAGTTGGGGACCCGTGTGGTGACTTGAGTTGATCTCGCTAGAAACTTGAGTTGATCCAATGACCCCTCCTGATCTAGAGGCCCGAGTCAACCCGAGTTGACCCGGTGACCCGAGTCACTCGAGTCGACCCGAGTCAATCGAGTCGACCCAGTGACTTGAGTCAACCGAGTCGACCCAGTGACCCGAATCAACCGAGTCGGTCAAGTGACTGAGTCGACCCGGTGACCTGAGTCGACTGAGTTGACCCAGTCGACCTGGTGACCTGAGTCGACAGAGTTGACCCAGTGACCTGAGTCAACTGAGTCGACCTGGTGACCCGAGTCAACTAAGTCGACCTAAGTCAGTCAGGTGATTAAGTCGACCCGAGTTGACCAAGTGACCCGAGTCAACCGAATCGACCGAGTGACCTGAGTCAACTGAGTCGACCCGATGACCCGAGTCAACTGAGTCGACCTGAGTCAACCGAGTCGACCGAGTCAACGTGGTGACCCGAGTCAACTGAGTCGGTCAGGTGACTAAGTCGACCCGAGTCAACCAGAGTCGACTGAGTCAACCTAGTGACCTGAATCAATTGAGTCGACCCGGTGACCTGAGTTGACTAGGTCGACCCGTGTCAACCCAAGTCGACTCGAGGCTTGAGTCAATCCAGCAACCCAAGTCGACTCGGTGACCCGAGTCGACCCAGTGACCCGATGACCCGAGTCGACCCGGTGACCCGAGTTGACCGAGTCGACCCAATGACCCGAGTCAACTGAGTCGACCCGGTGACCTGAGTCAACCAAGTCGACCCAGCGACCGGGGTTTTTATGGTGGCCTAATTTATTATGGTAGTCAGAGTTACTCACTGGCGACTAGAGCTGATCTAGCACCCCGAGTTGATCTAGTTAGCGACCTAACCTGATCTGGCTGGTGAACTAATTTTGTCAGGTGATCTGGCGATAAGAGCTGATCTGGTTGGTGACCCAAGCTGATATGGTGACTCGAGTAAATCTAGTTGCCGACCCATGTGGTGACCTGAGTTGATCTCGCTAGCGACTTGAGTTGATCCAATGACCCGTCTCGATCTAGAGGCTCGAGTCGAGCCAGCAACCCAAGTCGAGCTAGCAACCCGAGTCAACCGAGTCGACCTGATGACCTGAGCCAACCGAGTCGACTCGGTGACCCGGTGACCTGAATCAACCGAGTCGACCCGGTGACCAGAGTCGACTAAGTCGACCCAGTCGACCTGAGTCAACCGAGTCGACCCAGTGACCTGAGTCGACCCGATGACCCGAGCCAACCGAGTCGACCTAGTGACCCGGTGACCCGAATCAACCGAGTCGACCCGGTGACTAGAGTTGACTAAGTCGACCCAGTCGACCTGAGTCAACCGAGTCGACCCAGTGACCCGAGTCGACCCGATGACCCGAGCCAACCGAGTCGACCAGTGACCCGGTGACCCGAATCAACCAAGTCGACCCGGTGACCAGAGTCGACTGAGTCGACTCGGTGACCCGAGTCAACCGAGTCGATAGAGTTAACCCAGTGACCCGAGTCAACCGTGTCAACCCAATGACCTGAGTTGACATGGTGACCTGAGTCAACCAAGTTGACCTAAGTCAGTAAGGTGACTGAGTCGACCCGAGTCGACTCGGTGACCTGAGTCAACTGAGTCGACCTGGTGACCTAAGTCAACTAAGTCGACCCGGTGACCTGAGTTGACCCAGTGACATGAGTCAACCGAGTCGACCCGATGACTTGAGTCAACCGAGTCGACCCTGTGACCTGAGTCAACCGAGTCGACCCAGCGACCTGAGTCACTGTGGTGACCCAATTTATTATGGCAGTCGAAGTTACTGGCTGGCGACCCGAGTTGATCTAGTTGGTGACATAAGCTGATCTGGCTGGTGACCTAATTTTGTTAGGTGATCTGGTGACCAGAGCTGATCTAGCTGGTGACCCAAGCTGATCTGGCGACCTGAGTTGATCTAGTTGGCGACCCGTGTGGTGACCTGAGTTGATCTAGTTGGCGACCCGTGTGGTGACCTGAGTTGATCTCGCTAGCGACTTGAGTTGACCAAGTGACTCATCCCGATTTAGAGGCCTAAGTCGATCCGGCAACCCAAGTCAACCCGGTGACTTGAGTCAACCGCGTCGACCGAGTCAACCTAGTGACCCGAGTCGATCGAGTCGACTCGATGACCTGAGTCAACTGAGTTGACCCGATGACCTGAGTCAATTGAGTCGACCTGGTGACCCAAGTCAACCGAGTCGACCTAAGTCGACCCGGTGACTTGAGTCAACCGAGTCAACCCGGTGACCTGAGTCAACTGAGTCGACCGAGTTGACCTAGTGACCTAAGTCAACCAAGTCGACCCAGTGACCCGACTCGACCGAGTCGACCCAGCGACCCGAGTCGCTGTGGTGACCCAATTTATTATGGCAGTCAAAGTTATTGGCTAGCGACCAGAGTTGATCTAGCGACCTGAATTGATCTAGTTGGCAACCTAAGCTGATCTGGTTGTCGACCTAATTTTGTGAGGTGATCTAGTGACCAGAGCTAATTTGGCTGTCGACCTAATTTTGTGAGGTGATCTAGCAACCAGAGCTGATCTGGCTGGTGACCCAATCTGATCTGGCGACTCGAGTTGATCTAGTTGGCGACCTGTGTGGTGACCTGAGTTGATCTCGCTAGCGACTTGTGTTGATCTAGTGACCCATCCTGATCTAGAGGCTTGAGTTGATCCAACAACCCAAGTCGATCCGAGTCGACCGAGTCGACTCGATCATCCGAGTCAACCGAGTTGACCCGGTGACCCGAGTCGACCCGGTGACCTGAGTCAATCGAGTCGACCCGGTGACCTGAGTCAACTGAGTCAACCCAGTGACCTGAGTCAACCGAGTCGACCCGAGTCAACTGAGTTGACGCGGTGACCCGAGTCAACCAAGTCGATCGATTCAACCCGGTGATCCGAGTCGACCTGAGTCGACCGAGTCGGTTAGGTGACTGAGTCGACCCGATGACCTAAGTTGACCGAGTCGACCCAGTGACCTGACTCAATTGAGTCGACCCAGTGACCCGAGTCAACTGAGTCGACCCAATGACTCGAGTCAACCGAGTCGACCTGGTGACCCAAGTCAACTGAGTCGACCGAGTTGACCCGATGACCCGAGTCAACTGAGTCGACCCAGTGACCCAAGTCGCTGTGGTGACCTAATTTATTATGGCAGTTAAAGTTACTAGCTGGCGACCAGAGCTGAGCTGGCAACCTGAATTGATCTAGTGGGTGACCTAAGCTGATCTGGCTAGTGACCTAATTTTGTCAGGTCATCTGGAGACCAGAGCTGATCTGGCTGGTGACCCAAGTTGATTTGGTGACTCAAGTTGATCTAGTTGGCGACCCGTGTGGTGACCTGAGTTGATCTTGCTAGCGATTTGAGTTGATCCAGTGACCCGTCCTGATCCAGAGGCCTGAGTCAATCCGGCAACCCAAGTCGACTCGGTGACCCGAGTCTATCGAGTTGACCGAGTGACCTGAGTCAACCGAGTCGACTCGATGACCCGAGTCAACCGAGTCGACTCGATGACCCGAGTCAACCGAGTCGACTGAGTCGACGTGGTGTCCCGAGTCGGTCAGGTGACCGAGTCGACCCGAGTAAACCAGAGTCGACTGAGTTGACCTAGTGACCTGAATCAATTGAGTCAACCTAGTGACCTGAGTCGACTAGGTCGACCCGTGTCAACCCAAGTCGACTCGAGGCCTAAGTTGATTCGGCCAACCCAAGTCGACTCGGTGACCCACGTCGACCGAGTCGACCCAGTGACCCGAGTTGACCCGATGACCCGAGTTGACCCGGTGACCCGAGTTGATCAAGTTGACTGAGTTGACTGAGTCGACCCAGCGACCAGGGTTTTTGTGGTGACCCAATTTATTATGGCAGTCGGAGTTACTCACTGGCGACCAGAGCTAACTGGCGACCAGAGCTAATCTAGCGACCTGAGTTGATCTAATTGGTGACCTAACCTGATCTGGTTGGTGAACTAATTTTGTCAGGTGATCTGGTGACAAGAGCTGATCTGGTTGGTGACCCAAGCTGATATGGCGACCTGAGTAAATCTAGTTGGTGATCCGTGTGGTGACCTGAGTTGATCTCGCTAGCGACTTGAGTTGATCCAGTGACCCATCCCGATCAGAGGCCCGAGTCGAGCCGGCAACCCAACTCGACCTGAGTCAATCGAGTCGACTCGAGTCCACCGAGTCGACCCAGTGACCCGAGTCAACCTGGTCAACTCGATGACCCGAGCCAACCGAGTCGACCCAGTGACCCGGTGACTCGAATCAACTGAGTCGACCCGGTGACCAGAGTTGACTAAGTCGACCCAGCTGACTTGGTGACCTGAGTCGACAGAGTTGACCTAGTGACCTGAGTCAACCGTGTTGACCTGATGACCTAAGTTGACCTGGTGACCCAAGTCAACCAAGTCTACCTAAGTTAGTAAGGTGACTGAGTTGACCCGAGTCGACCTAGTGACCTGAGTCAACCGAGTCGACCTGGTGACTCGAGTCGACCCAGTGACATGAGTCAACTGAGTCGACCCAATGACCTGAGTCAACTGAGTCAACCGAGTCGACCCTATGACCTGAGTCAACCAAGTTGACCTAGCGACCCGAGTCACTATGGTGACCCAATTTATTATGGCAGTCAAAGTTATTGGCTGGCGACCTGAGTTGATCTAGTTGGTGACATAAGCTGATATGGCGACCAGAGCTGATCTAGCTGGTGACCCAAGCTAATCTGGTGACCCAAGTTGATCTAGTTGGCGACCCATGTGGTGACCTGAGTTGATCTCGCTAGTAACTTGAGTTGACCCGATGATCCATCTTGATCTAGAGGCCCGAGTCGATCCGGCAACCCCAAGTCGACCTGGTGACCTGAGTCAACCGCGTCGACCGACTCGACCCAGTGACCTGAGTCAACTAAGTTGACCTGATGACTTGAGTCAACTGAGTTGACCCAATGACCGGAGTCAACTGAGTTGACCCGATGACCTGAGTCAACTGAGTTAACACGATGACTCGAGGCAACCAAGTCGACCCAAGTCGACCGAGTCAGTCAGGTGACTGAGTCGACCTAAGTCGACCTAGTGACCTGAGTCGACCGAGTCACCCCGGTGACTCGAGTCAACAGAGTCGACCGAGTCGACCCAGTGACCCGTGTCAACCGAGTTGACCTGGTGACCCGAGTCGATCGAGTCGACCCAGCGACCTGAGTCACTATGGTGACCTAATTTATTATGGCAGTCAGAGTTACTGGCTGGTGACTAGAGCTGATCTGGTGACCTGAATTGATCTAGTTGGCAACCTAAGCTGATTTGGCTGTCGACCTAATTTTGTGAGGTGATCTGGCGACCAGAGCTGATCTGGCTAGTGACCCAATCTGATTTGGTGACCTGAGTTGATCTAGTTGGTGACCCGTGTGGTGACCTGAGTTGATCTCACTAGCGACTTGTGTTGATCTAGTGACCCATCCCAATCTAGAGGCCTGAGTCGATCCGGCAACCCAAGTCGATTCGAGTTGACTCGGTGACCCGAGTCAACCGAGTCGACCCAGTGACCTGAGTCAATTGAGTCAACCCAGTGACCTGAGTCAACCGAGTCGACCCGATGACCCGAGTCAACCGAGTCAACCCGATGACCCGAGTCAACCGAGTTCGACGCATTGACCTGAGTCAACCAAGTCGATGCGGTGACCCAAGTCAACCGAGTCGACCCGGTGACCTGAGTCAACCGAGTTGACCTGAGTCAACCCGACGACCTGAGTCGACCCCGATGACCCGACTCGATCGAGTCGACCCTGGTGACCTGACTCGACCGAGTCGACCCAATGACCCGAGTCAAACCGAGTCGACCCGGTGACCCGAGTCAACTGAGTCGACCGAGTTCACCCGGTGACCTGAGTCAATTGAGTCGACCCAGTGACCCAAGTTGCTAGTGACCTAATTTTGTTAGGTGATCTGGAGACCAGAGTTGATCTGGTTGGTGACCCAAGCTAATCTGGCGACCAGAGTTGATCTAGTTGGTGACCCGTGTGGTGACCTAAGTTGATCTTGCTAGCAACTTGAGTTGATCCAGTAACCCATCCTGATCCAGAGGCCTGAGTCGATCTGGTAACCCAAGTCGACCATGGTGACCCGACTCAACCGAGTCGACCCGATGACCCGAATCAACCAAGTCGACCTGATGACCCGAGTCAACCAAGTCGACCTTGTGACCCGAGTCAACCAAGTCGACCCGAGTCAGTCAGGTGACTGAGTCAACCCGGTGACCTGAGTCGATTAAGTCAACGGAGTCCACCCAATGACCTGAGTCAACTGAGTCGATCGTGTCAACCCAGTAACCTAAGTCAACCCGGTGAATCGAGTCAACTGAGTCGATCGAGTCGACCCGGTGACCTGAGTCAACTGAGTCGACCTGAGTCGACTGAGTCAACCCAGTTACCTGAGTCACTGTGGTGACCTAATTTATTATGGTAGTCAGAGTTACTGGCTGGTGACCTAAGCTAATCTGGCTGGTGACTTAAGTTTGTCAGGTGATCTAGCGACCAGAGTTGATCTGGTTGGTGACCCAAGCTGATCTGGCGATGTGAGTTGATCTAGTTGGCGACCCGTGTGGTGACCTGAGTTGATCTCGCTAGCGACTTGAGTTGATCCAGTGACCCGTACTGATCCAGAGGCCCCGAGTCGATCTGACAACCCAAGTCGACCCGGTGACCCGAGTCAACTTGGTGACTCGAGTCGATCCGATGACCTGAGTCAACTGAGTCATCCCGAGTCGACCGAGTCAGTCAGGTGACTGAGTCGACCCGGTGACCTGAGTCAACCAAGTCGACCTGGTGACCCAAGTCCATCGAGTCGACCGAGTCGACCCAGTGACCTGATTCAACCAAGTCGACCTGGTGACCCGAGTCAACCGAGTCGACCTGGTGACCCGAGTCGCTGTGGTGACCCAATTTATTATGGCAGTCAAAGTTTTTGGCTGGCAACCAGAGCTGATCTGGCGACCCTGAGTTGATCTAGTTAGCGACCTAAGCTGATCTAGTTGGCGACCTAAGATGAAATGGTTGGTGACCCAGGCTGATCTAGTTAGTGACCTGATTTTGTCAGGTGATCTAGCGACTAGAGCTGATCTAGCTGGTGACCCAAGCTGATCTAGTGACCCGAGTTGATCTAGTTGGTTACCTGTGTGGTGACCTGAGCTGATCTCGCTAGCAACTTGAGTTGATCTAGTGACCCGTGCAATCTAGAGGCCCGAGTAGATCCGACAACCCAAGTCGACTTGAGTCGACCTGAGTCAACCGAGTCAGCTGAGTCGACCTAAGTCACCCTAGTCGACCCGGTGATCCAAGTCAACTGAGTTGACTCAAGTTTGACTGCGTCGACCCGAGTCGACCGGGTCGGTCAGGTGACTGACTCGACCTGAGTCGATTTGGCTACCTGAGTCAACTCGGTGACCCGAGTCGATCGAGTCGACCGAGTCGACCAAGTCCACCCAGTGACCTGAGTCACCTTAGTCGACCGAGCGACCAGAGTCGTTGTAGTGACCTAATTTATTTATGGCAGTATGAGTTACCGACTAGCGAGCAGAGTTGATCTAGCCACCCCGAGATGATCTAGTTTGCGACCTGAGTTGATCTAGTTGGTGACCCGAGTTGATCTGCCTGTTGACCTAATTTTGTCAAGTGATCTAGCGACCAGAGCTGATCAAGCCGAGCGGAACCGAACCGGTCGAGCTCTCCGGGGAGCGGCGGGGCGGGATCGGCGCCGAGCTCGCTCCCGGGCGGGGGTCGAAACTCGCGGAAAAAAAAATGAACAAAGGAGGCCCCGTACGAGGATAAGAACGAAAAAACCAGAGTTAAATTAAAAAAAAAAAAAAAAAAAAAAAAAAAATTACTTTCGGGTCATACGTGTAGCCACGCCCAGCTCGCCCGCGGACGGGATCCCCATCGAGCCTCGTCGAGCCGAGCGGCGCTCGCGGGCGGGGGTCCGATCCGAGCGGAACCGAACCGGTCGAGCTCTCCGGGGAGCGGCGGGGCGGGGATCGGCGCCGAGCTCGCTCCGGGGCGGGGGGTCGAAACTCGCGGAAAAAAATGAACAAAGGAGGCTCCGTACGAGGATAAGAACGAAAAAACCAGAGTTAAAAAAAAAAAAAAAAAAAAAAAAAATACATTCGCGTCATAACGTGTAGCCACGCCCAGCTCGCCCGCGGACGGGATCCCCATCGAGCTCGTCGAGCCGAGCGGCGCTCGCAGGGGCGGGGTCCGATCCGAGCGGAACCGAACCGGTCGAGCTCTCCGGGGAGCGGCGGGGCGGGATCGGCGCCGAGCTCGCTCCCGGGCGGGGTCGAAACTCGCGGAAAAAAAATGAACAAAGGAGGCTCCGTACGAGGATAAGAACGAAAAAACCAGAGTTTAAAAAAAAATTAAAAAAAAAAAATTACATTCGGGTCATTACGTGTAGCCCACGCCCAAGCTCGCCCGCGGACGGGATCCCCATCGAGCTCGTCGAGCCGAGCGGCGCTCGCGGGCGGGGTCCGATCCGAGCGGAACCGAACCGGTCGAGCTCTCCGGGGAGCGGCGAGGCGGGATCGGCGCCGAGCTCGCTCCCGGGCGGGGTCGAAACTCGCGGAAAAAAAATGAACAAAGGAGGCTCCGTACGAGGATAAGAACGAAAAAACCAGAGTTAAAAAAAAAAAAAAAAAAAAAAAAAATTACATTCGGGTCATACGTGTAGCCACGCCCAGCTCGCCCGCGGACGGGATCCATTCGAGCTCGTCGAGCCGAGCGGCGCTCGCGGGCGGGGTCCGATCCGAGCGGAACCGAACCGGTCGAGCTCTCCGGGGAGCGGCGGGGCAGGATCGGCGCCGAGCTCCGCTCCCGGGCGGGGTCGAAACTCGCGGAAAAAAAAATGAACAAAGGAGGCTCCGTACGAGGATAAGAACGAAAAAACCAGAGTTAAAAAAAAAAAAAAAAAAAAAAATTACATTCGGGTCATACGTGTAGCCACGCCCAGCTCGCCCCGCGGACGGGATCCCCATCGAGCTCGTCGAGCGAGCGGCGCTCGCGGGCGGGGTCCGATCCGAGCGGAAACCGAACCGGTCGGAGCTCTCCGGGGAGCGGCGGGGCGGGATCGGCGCCGAGCTCGCTCCCCGGGCGGGGGTCGAAACTCGCGGAAAAAAAATGAACAAAGGAGGCTCCGTACGAGGATAAGAACGAAAAAACCAGAGTTAAAAAAAAAAAAAAAAAAAAAAAAAAAATACATTCGCGTCATACGTGTAGCCACGCCCAGCTCGCCCGCGGACGGGATCCCCATCGAGGCTCGTCGAGCCGAGCGGCGCTCGCGGGCGGGGTCCGATCCGAGCGGAACCGAACCGGTCGAGCTCTCCGGGGAGCGGCGGGGCGGGATCGGCGCCGAGCTCGCTCCCGGGCGGGGTCGAAACTCGCGGAAAAAAAATGAACAAAGGAGGCTCCGTACGAGGATAAGAACGAAAAAACCAGAGTTTAAAAAAAAAAAAAAAAAAAAAAAAAAATTACATTCGGGTCATACGTGTAGCCCACGCCCAGCTCGCCCGCGGACGGGATCCCCATCGAGCTCGTCGAGCCGAGCGGCGCTCGCGGGCGGGGTCCGATCCGAGCGGAACCGAACCGGTCGAGCTCTCCGGGGAGCGGCGGGGCGGGATCGGCGCCGAGCTCGCCTCCCGGGCGGGGGTCGAAACTCGCGGAAAAAAAATGAACAAAGGAGGCCCCGTACGAGGATAAGAACGAAAAAAACCAGAGTTAAAAAAAAAAAAAAAAAAAAAAAAAAAATTACTTTCGGGTCATACGTGTAGCCACGCCCAGCTCGCCCGCGGACGGGATCCCCATCGAGCTCGTCGAGCCGAGCGGCGCT
>BSBK01008551.1:140000-175000 GCA_027943335.1 Chamaecyparis obtusa | reverse complement strand
CCCGCACGACAACTCCCGTCTCGACAGCCTTAAACGGTTTCCGCATCCAACCAAAAGCCTTGGCCATACTCGTCTGCAAGTTTAACTCCACAGACAGAGAGGACTTTGCCCTGCAAACCAGAGCAAGACGATAGTGCCTCGTAGAAAATGAAGACGAGATGGCCAAGACCCGCACTTGTGTACAAGGCAACCAACCTTTCATCGCACTCCGGGGCCACGCTAAAAACACTAGGAAAGGCTTAAAGGGTGGAGAGTGGGACAACGATGAAATATGAAAGCAGGACACTCACCTTACGTGCAAACGATTCCCAACACTTGTTACTGTCGGAGCTCATGTATCGCAAAGATGGAACGTGCCAAGTGCCAAGGCCCATGGCAAATGCAACTGTCGTAAACTTCGGAACAAGCGCATCTTTCAGTCAAACAAATGACATACACACTGTCGCAATTCTCTACGACACTCGTGCGTGGCAAAATTCAACTAAATATGAAGATGAGAACTTCCAACTGCACAAGGGCTGGGCAGAACTACAAGAAATGCTCACTCCGCAATTTATTATCGCGCCTACCATCTCGGAAAGGGGTACAAGTGCACACGTTCATCCAAGCAAAGAGGATGAAATGGAGTGAAGGGGCAAGATCCAAAAGTTCCGGAGGTACAACTCCGAGAACAATCGAGAGCAATGCCGAATTACATGTCAACTCTGTTACTAGGCAAACAAGTGTTGTACCTGAAGAAATCGACAGTCCTCACAATGGCCCGAGGCCAATGCTCCGACTTAATCAATTTTCTCCAACAAACGCCATGCCACCTTTCACAAAGGGATTTTATCCATCCAAAACCGAATTAATCACTTGCAGCAAAGTGACCCAAGAGCTAGACGGGGGCTGACCCAGTAATTGTCTTCCATGTCACTACAACGAAACATTTGAACGACAACCGCTGTCGAACCCTTTCCAACTTGCACCGTCGAGTGACACAAAAGACACTACCATGGGCATGGGCAGCCCCCGCATAGCAAACGGGTGCCCTAATGCGCCCCTCCAATAGAATCAGTGCTAGTGCTCAAATTTTATATCTGAGCTACCAATCCGTCCAAGCAACCAGCACTGATTCTCTTGGAGGGCCGCACCTACCCAAACGACTCAGAAGCTATACGCCGGTCCATTCACAAGAACGGAACTATCTCCGGCCAACTCCCTGTGAAGGCCGCATCTCTCCCGTTCCACGCATGCAAGAACCAACGCATAGCTAACGAGTACCCGGATAGGATTCGCGGAAAGTACATAGCAAATCGCTTGTACCAAAGCGAACCGAAAGCTAGACGGGGGCTGACCCGAAGATTGCCTTCCATGTCACTCGCGACGACACATTCGAACGACAACCGCTGCCGAACACTTTCCAACTGCACGTTGAGTGACCCGAAAGACAGGACTTTGGGCAGCCCCCGCATAGCAATCAGGTGGCTTCATGCCCCTCTAATAGAATCAGTGCTAGTGATCCGATTTTAAATCCGACTTACTCATCCGTCCGCGCACAAGCTCTGATTCTATAGAGGGGCATGGGGGAGCTTCCGCGAACTACTACTCCCCTATATAAGTTATTAGTCCGGGTCTTTCTCTTCCGTAGAAATTTGAGCCGTTGAGAATGGCTCCCCAAACAATTCAAATCTTCCAAAAATTCAAGTGAAACGATGAGGAAAAAGCTCACAAAAAAATCAAATCTTCAAAAAATTCAAGTGAAACGAACAGAATAGCTCACAAAAAATTCAGGTCTTCCGAAAAAATCGAAGGGAAACGAAAAGAACAACTAGCAAAACATTCAAATTTTCCAAAACTTCAAGTAAAAGAAAGAAACATAGCTCACCAAAAAAATCCATTTCTTCCAAAAACTCAAGTGAATCGAAGAGAGTAGGCTCACAAAAAATTAAAATCTTCCAAAAAAAAAATCAAAGGAAACAAAAGAGGAGATCGCAAAAAATTCGAATCTTCCAATGAAACAAAAATGAGAATAGCAAACAAAAAATTCAAATCTTAATGCAGCATGCGACAGAGCAAATCGCTTGTGCCAAGCGACCCGGGAGCTAGACGGGGGCTGACCCAAAAATTGCGTTTCTTGTCAATGCGACGATGCGTTGGAACGACAACCGCTGTCAAACCCTTTCCTACTTGCAACGTCGACTGACACAAAAAGACACGATCCTGGACAGGCCCCGCATAGAAAGCGGGTGGCCTAATGCGCCCCTCCAATAGAATCAGCGCTAGTGCTCAGATTTTAAATCCGAGATACCCAGCACTGATTCTCTTGGAGGGGGGCACCTACCCAAACGACTCAAAAGCTATACGCGGCTCCATTCACAAAACAGAACTATCTCCGGCCAACTCCCTGTGAAGGCCGCATCTCTCCGTTCCGCTCGTGTAAGAGCCAACGCGTAGCTAACGAGTACGTGGATAGGGTTCGTGGAAAGTACATAGCAAATCACTTGTACCAAAGTGACCCGAAAGCTAGACAGGGGCTGACCCGTAGATTGCCTTCCATATCACTGCGACGACGCATTGGAACGACAACCGCTGCCGAACCCTTCCTTTCCGACTTGCACCGTCGAGCGACCCGAAAGACAGGACTTTGGGCAGCCCCCGCATAGCAATCAAGTGGCTTCATGCCCCTCTAATAGAATCAGTGCTGGTGATCCCATTTTGAAATCCGACCTACACATCCGTCCGATCACCGGCAATGATTCTATAAGAGGGGTATGGGGGAGCTTTCCGCGAACAACACACACTCCTCCCCTATATAAGTTATTAGTCCGAGTCTTGCTCTTGAGTGGAAATTTAAGCCGAAGAAACTGGCTCCCAAAAAATTCAAATCTTCCAAAAATTCAAGTGAAACGATGACAAAAAGCTCACAAAAAATCAAATCTTCCAAAAATTCAAGTGAAACGAACAGAATAGATCACAAAAAATTCAAGTCTTTCGAAAAAATCTAGGAAAACGAAAAGAATAGCTAGAAAACAAAATTCAAATCTTCCAGAAATTCAAGTAAAACAAAGAACATGGCTCACCAAAATAATTCATCTTCCAAAAATTCGTCATTCTTACCGCAATCCATCATCTTATCCGTCATAACGCGTATCCAACATATCCACGAGGAGGTAACCCAACTCGCTCGCATAGTTCCTCAAGTCAGATAAACAATGCATCTAGATGAATCCAAATCGTTTTCGATCGAGACTTAGCAACTAATGTCGCACCCGCCTAGATTGACTTGAGATCCAATCCGCCCGACACATATGATAACTAACTGATTCCAATGCAAAGCATCTTGAGCCATTGCGCACCTCAAGTATCGGAAGTCGAAAGCGACATAGCAAGTAGCTTGTACCAAGTGACCCGGGAGCTAGACGGGGGCTGACCCGAAGATCGCCTTTCTTGTCAATGCGACGATGTGTTGGAACGACAACCGCTGTCGAACCCTTTCCGAAGTGCACCGTCGACTGACCCAAAAGTTACGACCTGGACAGCCCCCGCATAGCAAGCGGGTGGCCTAATGCGCCCCCTCCAATAGAATCAGTGCTAGTGTTCATATTTTAAATCCGAGCTACCAATCCGTCCGAGCACCAGCACTGATTCTCTTGGAGGGGGCGCACCTACCCAAACGACTCAAAAGCTATATACGCGGCTCCATTCACAAGAGCAGAACTATTTCCGGCCAACTCCCTGTGAAGGCCGCATCTCTTCGTTCCACGCATGCAAGAGCCAACGCATAGCTAACGAGTACCCGGATAGGGGTTCGCGGAAAGTACATAGCAGATCGCTTGTACCAAAGCAACCCAAAAGCTAGACGGGGGCTGACCCGAAGATCGCCTTCCATGTCACTGCGACGACGCATTGGAACGACAACCGCTGCCGAACCCTTTCCGACTTGCACCGTCGAGCGACCTTCGAAAGACGGGACTTTGAGCAGCCCCCGCATAGCAATCAGGTGGCTTCATGCCCCTCTAATGGAATCAGTGCTGCTGATCGCGTTTTGAAATCTGACATAATCATCCGTCCGTCTGTCGGATTTCAAAACGGGATCACCAGCACTGATTCTATTAGAGGGGCATGGGGGAGATTCCGCGGACAACACCTCCCCTATATAAGTTATTAGTCCAAGTCTTGCACTTCCGTAGAAATTTGAGCCGACGAGAATATCTCACAAAAATTTCAAATCTTTCAAAAATACGAGTGAAACAAAAAGAATAGATCACAAAAAATTCAGAAATTCCAAAAATTCAATTGAAACGAAGAGAATAGCTCACAAAAAAATCAAGGGAAAAAAAAGAGAATAGCTCACAAATAAAATCAAATCTCCCAAAAATGCAAGTGAAACGAAGAGACTACAATCACAAAAAATGCACAACTTCCAAATATTCAATTGAAACGAAGAGAATAGCTCACAAAAAATGCAAGTCTTACAAAAAAATCAAGGGAAACAAAACAGAATAGCTCACAAAAAATTCAAATCTTCCAAAAAAACCAAGTGAAACAAACAGAATAGCTCACAAAAAATTCAAATCTTGCAAACATTCAAGTGAAAACGAAGAGAATAGCTCACAAAAACATTCAAAACTTCCAAAAATTCAAGTGAAAAGAATAAAATAATAGCCCACAAAAAATTCAAGTCTTCCAAAACAAAAACCAAGGAAAAACGAAGAGAATAGCTCACAAAAAATCCAAAACTTCAAGTCAAAACGAAGAGAATTTTACTACCTCGCAACAAACAAAATTCAAATCTCGCAAAAATTCAAGTGAAACGAAGAGACTTAACTCAAAAAATTCAAATCTTCTTGCGACATGCAGACCCAAGAGCTAGACGGGGGCTCGCCCACAGATCGACTTCAGTATCACTATGACGACGCGCTGGAACGACTACCGCTGTCGAACCCTTCTCTGACTTCCGCCATCGAGTGACCCAAAAGACACGACCCAAGGGAGCCCACGCATAAAAATTGGGTGGCTTCATGCCCCTCCAATAGAATCTGTGCTGCTGCTCACATTTTTAAATCCGAGCGGCAAATCCGTCCGAGCACCAACACTCATTCACTTGGAGGGGCACCTATCCAAACGACCGAAAAGCTATACGCGGCTCCATTCGCAAGGCACGGAACTGTTTCAGGCCAACTCCCTGTGAAGGCCGCATCTCTGCGTTCCATGCGTGCTAGAGCCAACACATAGCTAACGAGTACCGGGATAGGTGTTCGCAGGAAAGTACATAGCAGATCGCTTGTACCAAAGCAACCCAAGAGCTAGACAGGGGCTGACCCGAAGATCGCCTTCCATGTCGCTGCGACGACGCATTGGAACGACAACCGCTGCCGAACCATTTCCGACTTGCGCCGTCGAGCGACCTGAAAGATGAGACTTTGAGCAGCCCACGCATAGCAATCAGGTGGCTTCATGCCCCTATAATGGAATCAGTGCTGCTGATCCCGTTTTGAAATCCGACCTAATCATCCATCCGTCTGTCGGATTTCAAAACGGGATCACCAGCACTGATTCCATTAGAGGGGCATGGGGGAGCTTCCGCGAACAACACCTCCCCTATATAAGTTATTAGTCCAAGTATTGCACTTCCGTAGAAATTTGAGCCGAAGAGAATATCTCACAAAAATTTCAAATCTCTCAAAAATATAAGTGAAACAAAGAAGAATAGATCACAAAAAATTCAAAACTTCCAAAAATTCAATTGAAACGAAGAGAATAGCTCACAAAAAATGCAAGTCTTGCAAAAAAAATTCAAAGGAAAAGAAGAGAATAGCTCACAAAAAAAATCAAATCTCCCAAAAAATGCATCATGCATAACTTCCAAAAATTCAATTGAAACGAAGAGAATAGCTCACAAAAAATGCAAGTCTTCCAAAAAAATCAAAGGGAAATAAAGAGAATAGCTCACAAAAAATTCAAATCTTCCAAAAAACCAAGTGAAACGAAGAGACTACATCACAAAAAATGCATAACTTCCAAAAATTCAATTGAAACGAAGAGAATAGCTCACAAAAAACGCAAGTCTTCCCAAAAAAAAACAAAAAAAAAAAAAACAAAGGGAAACAAAGAGAATAGCTCACAAAAATTCAAATCTTCCAAAAAAAACCAAGTGAAACAAAGAGAATAGCTCACAAAAATTTCAAATCTTGCAAAAATTCAAGTGAAACGAAAGATAATAGCTCACAAAAAAATTCAGAACTTCCAAAAATTCAAGTCTTCCAAAAAAAAATCAAGGAAAAACGAAGACTTAAACTCACGAAAAATTCAAATCTCCTTGCGGCATGCAGACCCAAGAGCTAGACGGGGGCTCGCCCACAAATCGACTTCAGTATCACTATGATGACGCGCTGGAACGACTACCGTTGTCGAACCCTTCTCCGACTTGCGCCATCGAGTGACCCAAAAGAGGCGACCCAGGGGAGCCCCCGCATAGCAATCGGGTGGCTTCATGCCCCTCCAATAAAATCAGGCATGCTACTCACATTTTAAATCCGAGCCGCAAATCCGTCCGAGCACCAGCACTGATTCACTTGGAGGGGCACCCTATCCAAACGACCCAAAAGCTATACGCGGCTCCTTTCGCACGCACAGAACTGTTTCAAGCCGACTCCCTGTGAAGGCCGCATCTCTCCGTTCCACCCATGCAAGAAACAACGCATAGCTAACGAATACCCGGATAGGGTTTCGCGGAAAGTACAAGCAGATCGCTTGTACCAAAGCAACCCAAAAGCTAGACGGGGGCTGACCCGAAGATCGCCTTCCATGTCACAGCGACGACGCATTGGAACGACAACCGCTGTCGAACCCTTCCCGACTTTGCGTCATCGAGCGACCCGAAAGACGGGACTTTGAGCAGCCCCGCATAGCAATCAGGTGGCTTCATGCCCCTCTAATGGAATCAGTGCTGCTGATCCCGTTTTGAAATCCGACCTAATCATCCGTCCGTCTGTCGGATTTCAAAACGGGATCACCAGCACTGATTCTATTAGAGGGGCATGGGGGAGCTTCCGCGGACAAACACCTCCCCTATATAAGTTATTAGTCCAAGTATTGCACTTCCGTAGAAATTTGAGCCGAAGAGAATATCTCACAAAAATTTCAAATCTCTCAAAAATACAAGTGAAACAAAGAACAATAGATCACAAAAAATTCAAAACTTCCAAAAATTCAATTGAAATGAAGAGAATAGCTCACAAAAAATCCAAGTCTTGCAAAAAAAATCAAGGAAAAAGAAGAGAATAGCTCACAAAAAAATCAAATTTCCCAAAAATGCAAGTGAAACGAAGAGACTACATCACCAAAAAATGCATAACTTCCAAAAATTCAATTGAAACGAAGAGAATAGCTCACAAAAAATGCAAGTCTTCCAAAAAAAATCAAGGGAAACAAAGAGAATAGCTCACAAAAAATTCAAATCTTCGAAAAAACCAAGTGAAACAAGAAGAATAGCTCACAAAAAATTCAAATCCTGCAAAAATTCAAGTGAAAGGAAGAGAATAGCTCACAAAAAATTCAAAACTTCAAAAAATTCAAGTGAAACGAAGAGAATAGCTCACAAAAAATTCAAAACTTCCAAAAATTCAAGTGAAACGAAGAGAATAGCTCACAAAAAACTTCAAATCTCGCAAAAACTCCAGTGAAACGAAAAAGACTTAACTCACAAAAAAATTCAAATCTTCTTGCCGCATGCAGACCCAAATGCTAGACCGGGGCTCGCCCACAGATCGACTTCAGTATCACTAATGACGACGCGCTGGAACAACTACCGTTGTTGAACCCTTCTCCGACTTGCGCCATCGAGTGACCCAGAAGAGACGACCCAGGGGAGCCCCCGCATAGCAATCAGGTGGCTTCATGCCCCTCCAATAAAATCAGGCATGCTACTCACATTTTAAATCCGAGCCGCAAATCCATCCGAGCACCAGCACTGATTCACTTGGAGGGGCACCCTATCCAAACGACCCAAAAGCTATACGCGGCTCCATTCGCACGCACAGAACTGTTTCAGGCCGACTCCCTGTGAAGGCCGCATCTCTTCGTTGCACACATGCAAGAGACAACGCATAGCTAACGAGTACCCGGATAGGGTTTCGCGGAAAGTACATAGCAGATCGCTTGTACCAAAGCAACCCAAAAGCTAGACGGGGGCTGACCCTAAGATCGCCTTACATGTCACAACGACGACGCATTGGAACGACAACCGCTGTCGAACCCTTTCCGACTTGCGCAATCGAGCGACCCGAAAGACGGGACTTTGAGCAGCCCACGCATAGCAATCAGGTGGCTTCATGCCCCTGTAATGGAATCAGTGCTGCTGATCCCATTTTGAAATCTGACCTAATCATCCGTCCGTCTGTCGGATTTCAAAACGGGATCACCAGCACTGATTCTATTAGAGGGGCATGGGGGAGCTTCCGCGGACAACACCTCCCCTATATAAGTTATTAGTCCAAGTATTGCACTTTCGTAGAAATTTGAGCCGAAGAGAATATCTCACAAAAATTTCAAATCTCTCAAAAATACAAGTGAAACAAAGAGAATAGATCACAAAAAATTCAAAACTTCCAAAAATTCAATTGAAATGAAGAGAATAGCTCACAAAAAATCCAAGTCTTGCAAAAAAAAAATCAAGGGAAAAGAAGAGAATAGCTCACAAAAAATGCAAGTCTTCCAAAAAAAAACAAGGGAAACAAAGAAAATAGCTCACAAAAAATTCAAATCTTCCAAAAAACAAGTGAAACAAAGAAGAATAGCTCACAAAAATTCAATCCTGCAAAAATTCAAGTGAAACGAAGAGGATAGCTCACAAAAAACTCAAAACTTCAAAAATTCAAGTGAAACGAAGAGAATAGCTCACAATAAATTTAAGTGAAACGAAGAGAATAGCTCACAAAAACTTCAAATCTCGCAAAAACTCCAGTGAAACGAAAAAAAGAAAAAGACTTTAACTCACAAAAAATTCAAATCTTCTTGCGGCATGCAGACCCAAGTGCTAGACGGGGGCTGCACACAGATCGACTTCAGTATCACTAATGACGACGCGCTGGAACGACTACCGTTGTCGAACCCTTCTCCGACTTGCGCCATCGAGTGACCCAAAAGAGACGACCCAGGGGAGCCCCCGCATAGCAATCAGGTGGCTTCATGCCCCTCAAATAAAATCAGGCATGCTCCTCACATTTTAAATCTGAGCCGCAAATCCGTCCGAGCACCAGCACTGATTCGCTTGGAGGGGCACCCTATCCAAACGACCCAAAAGCTATACGCGGCTCCATTCGCACGCACAGAACTATTTCAGGCCGACTCCTGTGAAGGCCGCATCTCTCCGTTCCACACATGCAAGAGCCAATGCATAGCTAACGAGTACCCGGATAGGGGTTCGCGGAAAGTACATAGCAGATCGCTTGTACCAAGCGACCCAAAAGCTAGACAAGGGCTAACCCGAAGATCGCCTTCCATGTCACTGCGACGACGCATTGGAACGACAACCGCTGTCGAACCCTTTCCGACTTGCGCCGTCGAGCGACTCGAAAGACGGGACTTTGAGCAGCCCCCGCATAGCAATCAGGTGGCTTCATGCCCCTCTAATGGAATCAGTGCTGCTGATCCCGTTTTGAAATCCGACCTGCTCATCCATCCGTCCGTCGGATTTCAAAACGGGATCACTAGCACTGATTCTATTAGAGGGGCATGGGGGAGCTTCCGCGGACAACACCTCCCCTATATAAGTTATTAGTCCAAGTATTGCACTTCCGTAGAAATTTGAGCCGAAGAGAATATCTCACAAAAATTTCAAATCTCTCAAAAATACAAGTGAAACAAAGAAGAATAGATCACAAAAAATTCAAAACTTCTAAAAATTCAATTGAAACGAAGAGAATAGCTCACAAAAAATGCAAGTCTTGCAAAAAAAAATTCAAGGGAAAAGAAGAGAATAGCTCACAAAAAAAATCAAATCTCCCAAAAATGCAAGTGAAACGAAGAGACTACATCACAAAAAATGCATAACTTCCAAAAATTCAATTGAAACGAAGAGAATAGCTCACAAAAAATGCAAGTCTTCCAAAAAAATCAAAGGAAACAAAGAGAATAGCTCACAAAAAATAGCTAGCTTGTGGCCCGGACGATCCGATCTCATGAAAACTGACTACATACCCGTGGCTCGGATCGACAAGCTAGCTCGGATCGGCGATCTGAGCTCATTCCATCATGCATTCCCGTCTTCTACTCCATAAATGACTCACCTCTTTGTATTCACTTGAGAACTAAACATCCTTTAGTTCAGCTCGAATCACAACGTGCACTAGAATCCGTTCCAGCTCGGGTCTCATCTCAAAGATCCTTGCATTCACCAACAACACCTCCCCTATATAAGTTATTAGTCCAAGTCTTGCTCTTCCGTAGAAATTTGAGGCGAAGAGAACAACTCGCAACAAATCCAAATCTTCCAAAAAATCAAGGGAAATGGGGAGAATAGCTCACAAATAATTCAAATCTTCAAAAAAATCAAGTGAAACGAGGAGAATAGCTCACAAAAAATTCAAATCTTCCAAATATCAAACCCAAAAGCTTCGCACACATTACAAATCAAACAGCTTGTACCGAGCGACCCAAACGCTAGACAAGGGCTCACCCTTAATAAGAGAATCAGTGTTTGACTTGTGGGCCGGGCGAGCCGATCTCATGAAAACTGCCTACATACCCGTGGCTCAGATCAGCGAGCTGACTCGGATCGTCGATCTGAGCTCATTCCATCATGCATTCCCGTGTTCTACTCCATAAAACGACTCACCTCTTTGTATTCACTTGAGAACTGAACATCCTTTAGCTCAGCTTGAATCACAACGCGCACTAGAATCCGTTCCAGCTCGGGTCTCATCTCAAAGATCCTTTCATTCACCAACAACACCTCCCCTATATAAGTTATTAGTCCAAGTCTTGCTCTTCCGTAGAAATTTGAGGCGAAGAGAACAACTCTCAAAAATTCCAATTCTTCCAAAAAAATCAAGGGAAACGGGGAGAATAGCTCACAAATAATTCAAATCTTCAAAAATATCAAGTGAAACGAGGAGAATAGCTCACAAAAAATTTAAATCTTCCAAATATCAACCCAAAAGCTTTGCACACATTACAAATCGAACAGCTTGTACCGAGCGACCCAAACGCTAGACAAGGGCTCACCCTTAATAAGAGAATCGATGTTTGACTTGTGGGCCGGGCGAGCCGATCTCATGAAAACTACCTACATACCCATGGCTCGGATCAGCGAGCTGGCTCGGATCGACGAGATAGCTCGGATCGACGATCTGAGATCATTCCATCATGCATTCCCATGTTCTACTCCATAGAATGACTCACCTCTTTGTATTCACTTGAGAACTGAACATCCTTTAGCTCAGCTCGAATCACAACGCGTACTAGAATCCGTTCCAGCTCGGATCTCATCTCAATGATTCTTACATTCACCAACAACACCTCCCCTATATAAGTTATTAGTCCGAGTCTTGCTCCCCCGTAGAAATGCTCGCCAACGCCGAAAGGTCACAAAAAATTTAAATCTCATAAATGACTCAGCTCGACGGGCTGGCTCGGATCGTACATACCCGTGGCTCGGATCGACGAGCTAGCTCGGATCGGCGATCTGAGCTCATTCCATCATGCATTCCCATGTTCTACTCCATAGAATGAGTCACCTCTTTGTATTCACTTGAGAACTGAACATCCTTTAGCTCAGCTCGAATCATAACGCGCACTAGAATCCGTTCCAGCTCGGGTCTCATCTCAGTGATCCTTACATTCACCAACAACACCTCCCCTATATAAGTTATTAGTCCGAGTCTTACTCCCCCGTAGAAATGCTCGCCAACGCCGAAAGGTCACAAAAAATTTAAATCTTGTAAAAGACTCAGCTCGACGGGCTGGCTCGGATCGCCGAGCTGGCTCGGATCGCCGAGCTGGCTCGGATCGCCGAGCTGGCTCGGATCGCCGAGCTGGCTCGGATCGCCGAGCTGGCTCGGATCGCCGAGCTGGCTCGGATCGCCGAGTTGAGCTCAATCCATCATGCATTCCCGTGTTCTACTCCATGGAATAACTCGCCTATTTGTAATCACTTGAGAATTCAACATCCTTTAGCTCAACTCGAATCACAACGCGCACTAGAATCCGTTCCAGCTCGGGTCTCATCTCAAAGATCCTTCCATCCACCAACACCACCTCCCCTATATAAGTTATTAGTCCAAGTCTTGCTCCCCCGTAGAAATGCTCGCCGACACGGATAGGTCACGAAAACTTTAAATCTCGTAAAAGACTCAGCTCGACAAGCTAGCTCGAATCCGTGAGCTGGCTCGGATCGACGAGCTGAGCTCAATCCATCATGCATTCCCGTGTTCTACTCCATAGAACAACTCACCTATTTGTATTCACTTGAGAACTCAACATCCTTTAGCTCAGCTCGAATCACAATGGGCACTAGAATCCATTCCATCTCGAGTCTCATCTCAAAGATCCTTACATCCACCAACAACACCTCCCCTATATAAGTTATTAGTCCGAGTCTTGCTCCCACGTAGAAATGCTTGCCGACGCCGATAAGTCACAAAAACTTAAAATCTCGTAAAAGGCTCGGATCGCCAAGCGAGCTGGCTCGGATCACCGAGCGAGCTGACTCGAATCGGCGAGCTGGCACGGTTTGCCGAGCGAGCCGGCTCGGTTTTCCAAGCTGGCTGGCTCGGATCGCCGAGCCGGCTCGGCTCAAATCGGATCGGATCCATCATGCATTCCCGTGTTCTACTCCATAAAACAACTTGCCTATTTGTATTCCTTTGAGAACTCAATATCCTTTAGCTTAGCTCTAATCACAATGCGCACTAGAATTTGTTCCAGCTTGGGTCTCATCTCAAAAATCCTCACATCCACCAACAACACCTCCCCTACGAGGATAAGTTATTAGTCCGAGTCTTTCTCCCCCATACAAATGCTTGCCGACGTCGATAGGTCGCAAAAAATTTAAATCTCGTAAAAGGCTCAACTTGACGAGCTGGCTCGGATCGTCGAGCTGGCTCAGATCGACAAGCTGGATCGGATCAACGAGCTGGCTCGGATCCGCGAGATGAGCTCAATCCATCATGCATTCCTGAGTTCTACTCCATAGAACAACTCGCCTATTCATATTCACTTGAGAACTCAACATCCTTAAGCTCAGCTCGAATCGTCTATGCACGAACCCATGCATAGCATTCAGGTATCAAATGGCATATCCAAAAATATCCGTAGAGAGCTAGCAAATCAATCATAGGCAGCATTGGCATAGATCGAGGTGAACATCATTTGATGCGATTTGACTAGTTACCATTGGGATGCCTTCGTGGCAATAGGGCCGACTTGAAACAAACCAACACAGCTTGATGTGATAGGGGTCATTTCATAATGACTGTTGGATGACTTTGTGGTGGTATGGCTAACTTACAATGGATGGGTGTAGTGTTGATGTGACAAGATCACCTCATACTAGAAATAGAGCTAACACGTCGACTGACTTGAACTGACATGTAAGGGACTCGATCCGAGGTGTAACAAAGGAGTTGTTTGGTGCACTCAGGAGTAGGGTCATGTCAGGGACTTGATTCGAGGAGCATTCATGGGGTTGTGCGACAAGTTGTTAATAGTTTTGGCCTGGGTAAGGTTTAGAGTCAAGTCGAGGTGTCATTCGAGCTGCATGAAGTAGCATGGACTGCTTTGTGCAGAGTGGCATTGGATCTTGTTGGGGACTCGATCCGAGGTGAAATCAACTAGGTATTGGAATGGGAAGTTGGGGACTTTTCCATGGGAGACTTGGAACATGTGCGAGATGGTGGCGTAATGAGCTAGTTCAGAACTATGTTGGACTATGAGATGCATTGGTTGCATGTACGTAGGAGGTCTTCATGACATTGGCTCGTGCAAGCCACAAGTCCTAATCTGGATGCAAGTTCACATCTTGAGGACAACTCATTAGTGGAGAAGTTCTCAAACTCAATTCTTGAGAGGTGTCTTGCTAGCTCAAATCGGTGAGTTGGCTCAGATCGGCTAGCTCAATCAGATTGGCGAGCTGGCTCCGATTGACGAGTTGGGCTCATCTCAGAGGTCGTTACATCCGTAAACAATACCTATCCCGTTATGACCCTAGAGATCTGGGTTACTTTGCCGACTCTAGTGATCCGGTGATCCAAGTCAATCCGGCGAATTGAGTCGATCCGGTGACCCGAGTTGTTCTGGTGATCTAAATTACTTATGTGACTGGAGTAATTCAAGTTGGGGGACTTGACAACTTGGCATGCTGAGCCGAATTCATTGATGAGTTGGCATACTCGTCAGCATAGGTATAGGAATGGGAAGTCATGGACTTTTCCATGAGAGACTTGGAATGAGTTAGCCTAGCTCACTTGTGAGTGGGGTCAAAAGTCACATTTGTTGACCTGAGTTGATCTCGCGACCTGAGCTGATTTGGCTGGCGGCCTGAGTTGGTGTGGTGACCCAAGTTGATCTGGCTAGCGACCTGAGTTGATCCAGCGATCCGACTTCATCCGTCGACCTGACCGAGTTGGTCAGGTGATCTGGTGACCCGACCTGACCTGGTTGGTGAGTCGAGTTGATGTGGCGACCCGAGTTGATCTGGCTGGCGACCCAAAATGATCCCGTGACCTGACCCGATCTGAAGACCTGACCCGACCCAACCCGAGTTGGTCTGGCAATCTGGTGACCCGAGTTGTTCTGGTTGGCGACTCGAGTCGATATGTTGACCCAAGTTGATCCGGTGACCCGACCCAATCCGGAGACCTGACCCGACCAAACTTGACCTAACTTTAGTTAGTCAGGTGATTTGGCGACCCAATATGATCTATATGGATACCTGAGTCGATGTAGGGACCCGAGTAGATTTGGCTGGCGGCCCGAGTCGATCTGACAACCCGTCCTAATCTGGAGACCCGAGTCGATCCGACGACTCGAGTTGATTCGGCAACCCGAGTGGATTTGACGACCTGTGTCGATCTGGTGACCCGAGTTGTTCTGGCGATCTGAGTTACTTATGCAACTCGAGTGATCTGAGCTGGTGGACTTGACAGCTTGGCATATTGGATCGAGGTGATCCAAGATTGAATGAGTTAGCACAGATCGAGGTGAACATCATTTGATGTGATTTAACTTGCGATCTGACTGGTTATCATTGGGATGCCTTCGTGGCAATAGGGCCGACTTGAAATAGAGATCTGAGTCGATCTGACGACTCCAGTGATTCGAGTCGATCTGGCAAGTCTAGCGATCCAAGTTGGCTAGGCAACTTCGTCAATCTAAGTTAGTCAGGTGATCTTGCGACCTGAGTTGATCTGGATGGTGACCCGAGTTGATCCGACTGGCAACCCAAGTTGTTTTGGGGACTCGAGTCGATCCAGAAACCCGAGTTGACTCGGCGATGCGAGTCGATCCAATGATCCGAATTACTTATGCGACTGGAGTAATTCAAGTTGGGGGACTTGACAGCTTGGCATGCTAAGGCGACTTCATTGATGAGTTGGCATACTTGTCAGCATTACTATTGTGCATATTAGATTGAGGTGATCCAAGTTTGAATGAGTTGGCATGGATCGAGGTGGACATCATTTGATGCAGTCTGACTAGTTATTGTTAGACGCAGTGTTGAAATGACCCGGGGTCATTTCATATAACCGCTGGGAGGCTTTCGTGGTAGTAGGGCAAGACCTGCGATGAGAACTTAACAAGGTCGCTGGCGGGGTCGAAACTCGTAGGAAAAAATGGATAAAGGAGGCTCTATACAAGGAAAAGAACAAAATTTTCAAGTTATAAAAAACTTAAATCACTAGAGCCATCCATGGAGTCACGCCTAGCTCGTTGGCGACGGGATCCCGGTGAGCTCGCTCACGAGCAAGATCTCGGACAGGATCCGGTCGAGCTCGTTGGCGATCCTCAGGGCGGGGTCAAAAGTCCTAAAAAAATAGACAAAGGAGGCTTCGTACAATGAAAAGAATGAAAAAACTAGAGTTGAAAAAGAAAACCACTCGTGCCATTCATGGAGTCACACCCAACTTAGTGACCCAAATTGATCGGGTGACCCGACCTAACCCGAGTTGGTTAGGTGATGTGGTGACCCGAGCTGATCTGGCTGACGACCCGAGTCGATGTGGCGACCTGAGTTGATCTGGTTGGCGACAAGAATTGATCTGGCAACCCGACCCGATCTAGAGAACTGACCCAACCCGATCTAGAGACCTGACCCAACCCGACCCGACCCAACTTGGCCTGGCAATCTGGTGACCCGAGTTGATCTGGTTGGTGACCCGAGTCAATTTGTTGACCTGAGTTGATCAGGCTGGCATACTTAGTTGACTTCATTGATGAGTTTGCATACTCGTTAGTATTACTATTATGCATATTAGATTGAGGCGATCCAAGTTTGAATGAGTTAGCCTAGCTCGCTTGCGAGTGGGGTCAAAACTCAAATTTGTTAACCCGAGTTGATCTGGCTGGTGACCCGAGTTGATTTGGTGACCCGAGCTGATTTGGCTGGCGACCTAAGTCGATGTGATGATCTGAGTTGATCTGGCTGGCGACCTGAGTTGATCTGGCGATCTGACTTCATCCGTCGACCTGACTCGAGTTGGTCAGGTGATCTAATGACCTGAGCTGATCTGGTTGGCGAGTCGAGTCGAGTCGATGTAGCAACTCGAGTTGATCTGGCTGGCGAGCTGAAATGATCCCGCGACTTGACCCAATCTGGAGACCTTACCCGACCTGACCTGAGTTGGTCTGGCGACCCAAGTTGATCTGGTTGGTGACTCGAGTCGATGTGTTGACTCGAGTTGATCTGGCTGGAGACCCAATTTGATCTGGTGACCCGACTCGATCCAGAGACCCGACCTAACCTAAGTTAGTCAGGTGATTTGGTGACCTGATTTGATCTATCTGGATACCCGAATCGATCCGATGAACCGAGTCGATCGGACGACCCATCCTGATCTGGAGACCTGAGTCGATCCGGTGACCTGCGTCAATACGGTGACCCGAGTCGATTCGAGGACTCGAGTCGATCCGGTGACCCGAGTCGATCTGGCGACCCGAGTCGATCTGATGACTCGAGTTAATTAGGTGACCCAAGTTGTTTTGGCAATACGAGTTACTTATGCGACTCGAGTGATCCGAGCTAGCAAACTAGACAGCTTGGCATATTGGAATGTGTTAACAACATAAGCTGATGTGTTGACCCGAGTTGATCATGTTAGTGACCCGAGTTGATCTAATTAGCGACCTGAGTTGATCCGGTGACCCGACCTGATCAGGAGACCTAACCCAACCTGACCTAAGTTAGTTAGGTGATTTGGTGACCCGAGCTGATCTATCTGGATACTCGAGTTGATGTGGCAACCTAAGTTGATCTGGCTGGTGACCCGAATTAATCTGGTGACCCGACCTGACCTGAGTTGGTTAGGTGATGTGGCAACCTGAGCTGATCTAGGTGATGACCCAAGTCGATGTGGTGACTTGAGTTAATCTAGCTAGCAACCCGAGTTGATCCAGCGACCTATCGCGATCTAGAGACCCGAGTCAAGCCGGCAACCCGAGTCGACCTAACGACCTGAGTGATCTAAGTTTATTATGGTAGTTGGAGTTACTTATGCGACTCGACTGATCTAAGTTGGAGGACTTGACAACTTGGCATACTGAGATGACTTCATTGATGAGTTTGCATACTCATCAGCATTACTATTGTGCATATTGGATGTGGTGACCTGAGTTGATCTGGCTAGGGACCTGATCTGGCTGGTGACCTAAGTCGATGTGGTGACCTAAGTTGATCTAGCTCAGGACCCGACTTGATCTGGTGACCCGACTTGATCTAGAGACCCCACCTGAGTTGAGTTCATCGAGCGATCTAGGGATCCAAGATGATCTAGCTGACTACCTGAGTCGATGTGGTGTCCCGAGTCGATCTGGCAACTCGAGTTGATCTGGCTGGCGACCCAAGTTGGCTAGGTGATGTGGCAACCTGAGTCAATGTGGCGATCAAGGCTGATTTGGTTGGCGACCTAAGTTGGTCAGGTGATCTGGTGACCAGAGCTGATCTAGCGACCCGAGTTGATCTAGTTGGCGACCCATGTGATGACCTAAGTTGATTTGGCTAGCGACACGAGTTGATCAAGTGACCCGTCCCGATCCAAAGACCTGAGTCGATTCGGCTATGTCAACCCAGCAACCTGAGTTGACTTGATGACCCGAGTCGACCCCGTGACCTGAGTCGACCTAGTGACCCGAGTCACTATGGTGACCTAATTTATTATGGCTATCTGAGTTACTTATGCGACTCGAGTGATCTAAGTTGGGGGACTTGACATACTGAGATGACTTCATTGATGTGTTTGCATACTCATCAACATTACTATTGTGCATATTAGATTTATGCGATCCAAGTTTAAATGAGTTGGCCTAGCTTGATCGTGAGCGAGGTCAAAAGTTGTAAAAAAAATAGACAAAGGAGGCTCCCTACGACAAAAAGAATGAAAAAACCAGAGTTAAAAAAAAATCACTCAGGCCATACATGGAGTCACGCCCTTCTTATTGTCGAGCTAGAAGCGGAGACTTGACTATGATAATACTTGAAGAGGAGTATGGGTCAATCATTCAAAAAGTGGACAGACTCACTGGAGATCTAAGTAGGTCAGGCTATCTAGTGACCTGACCTAATCTGGCTGGTGACCCGAGTCGATGTGGTGACCTGAGTTGATCTGGCTCGGGACCCGACTTGATCTGGTGACTCGACTCGATCTAGAGACCCCACCCGACCTGAGTTCATCGGGCGATCTGGTGATCTGAGATGATCTAGCTAACTACCTGAGTCGATGTCGTGTCCTGAGTTGATCTGGCGAACCGAGTTGGCCAGGTGATGTGGTGACCCAAGCTGATCTGGCTGGCGACCCGAGTCGGTTAGGTGATTTGGCGACCAGAGCAGATTTGGCTAGTGACCCAAGCTGATCTGGTGACCTGAGTTGATCTAATTGGTGACTCATGTGGTGACCCGAGTTGATCAAGTGACCTGTCCTGATCTAGAGACCCGAGTCGATCCAATAACCTGAGTTGACCCGGCGACCCGAGTCAACTTGACGACCCGAGTCAACCCAGCGACCTGCGTCGACCTAGTGACCCGCGTCGACCCAGTGACTCGCGTCGACCCAGTGACCCGTGTCGACCCAGTGACCCGTGTCAAACTGGCGACCCATGTCGAACCGGTGACTCGTGTTGACCTGACAACCCGCATCGACCTGGTGACCCAAGTCAACCCAAGTCGACTCGAGGCCCGAGTTGATCTGGCAACCCAAGTCGACCCGAGTCGACCCGATAACCTGAGTCAACCGAGTCACCTGAGTTGATCTGGCTGGTGACCCGAGTTGGCCAAGTAATGTGGCGACCTGAGTCAATGTGGTGACCCAAGCTGATCTGGCGACCACAGCTGATCTGGCTGGTGACCCAAGCTGATCTGGCGATCCGAGTTGATCTAGTTGGGGACCAGTGTGGTGACCTGAGTTGATCTCGCTAGCTACCTAACTTGATCTAGTTGGTGACCCGTGTGGTGACCGAGTCGACCCAGTGACCTGAGTCAATCGGTTGACCCAGTGACCTGAGTCAACTGAGTCAACCCGATGACAAGAGTCAATCGAGTCGACATGGTGACCTGAGATGACCGAGTCAGTCAGGTGATTGAGTCGACCCAGTGACCTGAATCGATTGAGTCGACCCGAGTCGACCAGGAGACCTTAGTAGACTAGGTCGACCCGTGTCAACCCAAGTCAACTTGAGGCCTGAGTCGATCCAGCAACCCAAGTCGACTCGGTGACCCGAGTCGACCCAGTGACCCAAGTCGACCTGATGACCTGAGTCAACCGAGTCGACCCGGTGACCCGAGTTGACCGAGTCGACCCAATGACCCGAGTCAATCGAGTCGACCCGAGTCGACCCAGCGACTGGGGTTTCTGTGGTGACCTAATTTATTATGGCAGTTGGAGTTACTCATTGGCGACCAGAGCTGATCTAGCAACCCGAGTTGATCTAGTTGGCGACCTAACCTGATCTAGCTGGCGAACTAATTTTGTCAGGTGATTTGGCGACAAGAGTTGATTTGGCTGGTGACCCAAGCTGATATGGTGACCTGAGTAAATCTAGTTGGGGACCCGTGTGGTGACTTGAGTTGATCTCGCTAGAAACTTGAGTTGATCCAATGACCCCTCCTGATCTAGAGGCCCGAGTCAACCCGAGTTGACCCGGTGACCCGAGTCACTCGAGTCGACCCGAGTCAATCGAGTCGACCCAGTGACTTGAGTCAACCGAGTCGACCCAGTGACCCGAATCAACCGAGTCGGTCAAGTGACTGAGTCGACCCGGTGACCTGAGTCGACTGAGTTGACCCAGTCGACCTGGTGACCTGAGTCGACAGAGTTGACCCAGTGACCTGAGTCAACTGAGTCGACCTGGTGACCCGAGTCAACTAAGTCGACCTAAGTCAGTCAGGTGATTAAGTCGACCCGAGTTGACCAAGTGACCCGAGTCAACCGAATCGACCGAGTGACCTGAGTCAACTGAGTCGACCCGATGACCCGAGTCAACTGAGTCGACCTGAGTCAACCGAGTCGACCGAGTCAACGTGGTGACCCGAGTCAACTGAGTCGGTCAGGTGACTAAGTCGACCCGAGTCAACCAGAGTCGACTGAGTCAACCTAGTGACCTGAATCAATTGAGTCGACCCGGTGACCTGAGTTGACTAGGTCGACCCGTGTCAACCCAAGTCGACTCGAGGCTTGAGTCAATCCAGCAACCCAAGTCGACTCGGTGACCCGAGTCGACCCAGTGACCCGATGACCCGAGTCGACCCGGTGACCCGAGTTGACCGAGTCGACCCAATGACCCGAGTCAACTGAGTCGACCCGGTGACCTGAGTCAACCAAGTCGACCCAGCGACCGGGGTTTTTATGGTGGCCTAATTTATTATGGTAGTCAGAGTTACTCACTGGCGACTAGAGCTGATCTAGCACCCCGAGTTGATCTAGTTAGCGACCTAACCTGATCTGGCTGGTGAACTAATTTTGTCAGGTGATCTGGCGATAAGAGCTGATCTGGTTGGTGACCCAAGCTGATATGGTGACTCGAGTAAATCTAGTTGCCGACCCATGTGGTGACCTGAGTTGATCTCGCTAGCGACTTGAGTTGATCCAATGACCCGTCTCGATCTAGAGGCTCGAGTCGAGCCAGCAACCCAAGTCGAGCTAGCAACCCGAGTCAACCGAGTCGACCTGATGACCTGAGCCAACCGAGTCGACTCGGTGACCCGGTGACCTGAATCAACCGAGTCGACCCGGTGACCAGAGTCGACTAAGTCGACCCAGTCGACCTGAGTCAACCGAGTCGACCCAGTGACCTGAGTCGACCCGATGACCCGAGCCAACCGAGTCGACCTAGTGACCCGGTGACCCGAATCAACCGAGTCGACCCGGTGACTAGAGTTGACTAAGTCGACCCAGTCGACCTGAGTCAACCGAGTCGACCCAGTGACCCGAGTCGACCCGATGACCCGAGCCAACCGAGTCGACCAGTGACCCGGTGACCCGAATCAACCAAGTCGACCCGGTGACCAGAGTCGACTGAGTCGACTCGGTGACCCGAGTCAACCGAGTCGATAGAGTTAACCCAGTGACCCGAGTCAACCGTGTCAACCCAATGACCTGAGTTGACATGGTGACCTGAGTCAACCAAGTTGACCTAAGTCAGTAAGGTGACTGAGTCGACCCGAGTCGACTCGGTGACCTGAGTCAACTGAGTCGACCTGGTGACCTAAGTCAACTAAGTCGACCCGGTGACCTGAGTTGACCCAGTGACATGAGTCAACCGAGTCGACCCGATGACTTGAGTCAACCGAGTCGACCCTGTGACCTGAGTCAACCGAGTCGACCCAGCGACCTGAGTCACTGTGGTGACCCAATTTATTATGGCAGTCGAAGTTACTGGCTGGCGACCCGAGTTGATCTAGTTGGTGACATAAGCTGATCTGGCTGGTGACCTAATTTTGTTAGGTGATCTGGTGACCAGAGCTGATCTAGCTGGTGACCCAAGCTGATCTGGCGACCTGAGTTGATCTAGTTGGCGACCCGTGTGGTGACCTGAGTTGATCTAGTTGGCGACCCGTGTGGTGACCTGAGTTGATCTCGCTAGCGACTTGAGTTGACCAAGTGACTCATCCCGATTTAGAGGCCTAAGTCGATCCGGCAACCCAAGTCAACCCGGTGACTTGAGTCAACCGCGTCGACCGAGTCAACCTAGTGACCCGAGTCGATCGAGTCGACTCGATGACCTGAGTCAACTGAGTTGACCCGATGACCTGAGTCAATTGAGTCGACCTGGTGACCCAAGTCAACCGAGTCGACCTAAGTCGACCCGGTGACTTGAGTCAACCGAGTCAACCCGGTGACCTGAGTCAACTGAGTCGACCGAGTTGACCTAGTGACCTAAGTCAACCAAGTCGACCCAGTGACCCGACTCGACCGAGTCGACCCAGCGACCCGAGTCGCTGTGGTGACCCAATTTATTATGGCAGTCAAAGTTATTGGCTAGCGACCAGAGTTGATCTAGCGACCTGAATTGATCTAGTTGGCAACCTAAGCTGATCTGGTTGTCGACCTAATTTTGTGAGGTGATCTAGTGACCAGAGCTAATTTGGCTGTCGACCTAATTTTGTGAGGTGATCTAGCAACCAGAGCTGATCTGGCTGGTGACCCAATCTGATCTGGCGACTCGAGTTGATCTAGTTGGCGACCTGTGTGGTGACCTGAGTTGATCTCGCTAGCGACTTGTGTTGATCTAGTGACCCATCCTGATCTAGAGGCTTGAGTTGATCCAACAACCCAAGTCGATCCGAGTCGACCGAGTCGACTCGATCATCCGAGTCAACCGAGTTGACCCGGTGACCCGAGTCGACCCGGTGACCTGAGTCAATCGAGTCGACCCGGTGACCTGAGTCAACTGAGTCAACCCAGTGACCTGAGTCAACCGAGTCGACCCGAGTCAACTGAGTTGACGCGGTGACCCGAGTCAACCAAGTCGATCGATTCAACCCGGTGATCCGAGTCGACCTGAGTCGACCGAGTCGGTTAGGTGACTGAGTCGACCCGATGACCTAAGTTGACCGAGTCGACCCAGTGACCTGACTCAATTGAGTCGACCCAGTGACCCGAGTCAACTGAGTCGACCCAATGACTCGAGTCAACCGAGTCGACCTGGTGACCCAAGTCAACTGAGTCGACCGAGTTGACCCGATGACCCGAGTCAACTGAGTCGACCCAGTGACCCAAGTCGCTGTGGTGACCTAATTTATTATGGCAGTTAAAGTTACTAGCTGGCGACCAGAGCTGAGCTGGCAACCTGAATTGATCTAGTGGGTGACCTAAGCTGATCTGGCTAGTGACCTAATTTTGTCAGGTCATCTGGAGACCAGAGCTGATCTGGCTGGTGACCCAAGTTGATTTGGTGACTCAAGTTGATCTAGTTGGCGACCCGTGTGGTGACCTGAGTTGATCTTGCTAGCGATTTGAGTTGATCCAGTGACCCGTCCTGATCCAGAGGCCTGAGTCAATCCGGCAACCCAAGTCGACTCGGTGACCCGAGTCTATCGAGTTGACCGAGTGACCTGAGTCAACCGAGTCGACTCGATGACCCGAGTCAACCGAGTCGACTCGATGACCCGAGTCAACCGAGTCGACTGAGTCGACGTGGTGTCCCGAGTCGGTCAGGTGACCGAGTCGACCCGAGTAAACCAGAGTCGACTGAGTTGACCTAGTGACCTGAATCAATTGAGTCAACCTAGTGACCTGAGTCGACTAGGTCGACCCGTGTCAACCCAAGTCGACTCGAGGCCTAAGTTGATTCGGCAACCCAAGTCGACTCGGTGACCCACGTCGACCGAGTCGACCCAGTGACCCGAGTTGACCCGATGACCCGAGTTGACCCGGTGACCCGAGTTGATCAAGTTGACTGAGTTGACTGAGTCGACCCAGCGACCAGGGTTTTTGTGGTGACCCAATTTATTATGGCAGTCGGAGTTACTCACTGGCGACCAGAGCTAATCTAGCGACCTGAGTTGATCTAATTGGTGACCTAACCTGATCTGGTTGGTGAACTAATTTTGTCAGGTGATCTGGTGACAAGAGCTGATCTGGTTGGTGACCCAAGCTGATATGGCGACCTGAGTAAATCTAGTTGGTGATCCGTGTGGTGACCTGAGTTGATCTCGCTAGCGACTTGAGTTGATCCAGTGACCCATCCCGATCCAGAGGCCCGAGTCGAGCCGGCAACCCAACTCGACCTGAGTCAATCGAGTCGACTCGAGTCCACCGAGTCGACCCAGTGACCCGAGTCAACCTGGTCAACTCGATGACCCGAGCCAACCGAGTCGACCCAGTGACCCGGTGACTCGAATCAACTGAGTCGACCCGGTGACCAGAGTTGACTAAGTCGACCCAGCTGACTTGGTGACCTGAGTCGACAGAGTTGACCTAGTGACCTGAGTCAACCGTGTTGACCTGATGACCTAAGTTGACCTGGTGACCCAAGTCAACCAAGTCTACCTAAGTTAGTAAGGTGACTGAGTTGACCCGAGTCGACCTAGTGACCTGAGTCAACCGAGTCGACCTGGTGACTCGAGTCGACCCAGTGACATGAGTCAACTGAGTCGACCCAATGACCTGAGTCAACTGAGTCAACCGAGTCGACCCTATGACCTGAGTCAACCAAGTTGACCTAGCGACCCGAGTCACTATGGTGACCCAATTTATTATGGCAGTCAAAGTTATTGGCTGGCGACCTGAGTTGATCTAGTTGGTGACATAAGCTGATATGGCGACCAGAGCTGATCTAGCTGGTGACCCAAGCTAATCTGGTGACCCAAGTTGATCTAGTTGGCGACCCATGTGGTGACCTGAGTTGATCTCGCTAGTAACTTGAGTTGACCCGATGATCCATCTTGATCTAGAGGCCCGAGTCGATCCGGCAACCCAAGTCGACCTGGTGACCTGAGTCAACCGCGTCGACCGACTCGACCCAGTGACCTGAGTCAACTAAGTTGACCTGATGACTTGAGTCAACTGAGTTGACCCAATGACCGGAGTCAACTGAGTTGACCCGATGACCTGAGTCAACTGAGTTAACACGATGACTCGAGGCAACCAAGTCGACCCAAGTCGACCGAGTCAGTCAGGTGACTGAGTCGACCTAAGTCGACCTAGTGACCTGAGTCGACCGAGTCAACCCGGTGACTCGAGTCAACAGAGTCGACCGAGTCGACCCAGTGACCCGTGTCAACCGAGTTGACCTGGTGACCCGAGTCGATCGAGTCGACCCAGCGACCTGAGTCACTATGGTGACCTAATTTATTATGGCAGTCAGAGTTACTGGCTGGTGACTAGAGCTGATCTGGTGACCTGAATTGATCTAGTTGGCAACCTAAGCTGATTTGGCTGTCGACCTAATTTTGTGAGGTGATCTGGCGACCAGAGCTGATCTGGCTAGTGACCCAATCTGATTTGGTGACCTGAGTTGATCTAGTTGGTGACCCGTGTGGTGACCTGAGTTGATCTCACTAGCGACTTGTGTTGATCTAGTGACCCATCCCAATCTAGAGGCCTGAGTCGATCCGGCAACCCAAGTCGATTCGAGTTGACTCGGTGACCCGAGTCAACCGAGTCGACCCAGTGACCTGAGTCAATTGAGTCAACCCAGTGACCTGAGTCAACCGAGTCGACCCGATGACCCGAGTCAACCGAGTCAACCCGATGACCCGAGTCAACCGAGTCGACGCAGTGACCTGAGTCAACCAAGTCGATGCGGTGACCCAAGTCAACCGAGTCGACCCGGTGACCTGAGTCAACCGAGTTGACCTGAGTCAACCCGACGACCTGAGTCGACCCGATGACCCGACTCGATCGAGTCGACCTGGTGACCTGACTCGACCGAGTCGACCCAATGACCCGAGTCAACCGAGTCGACCCGGTGACCCGAGTCAACTGAGTCGACCGAGTTCACCCGGTGACCTGAGTCAATTGAGTCGACCCAGTGACCCAAGTTGCTAGTGACCTAATTTTGTTAGGTGATCTGGAGACCAGAGTTGATCTGGTTGGTGACCCAAGCTAATCTGGCGACCAGAGTTGATCTAGTTGGTGACCCGTGTGGTGACCTAAGTTGATCTTGCTAGCAACTTGAGTTGATCCAGTAACCCATCCTGATCCAGAGGCCTGAGTCGATCTGGTAACCCAAGTCGACCTGAGTCGACCTGGTGACCCGACTCAACCGAGTCGACCCGATGACCCGAATCAACCAAGTCGACCTGATGACCCGAGTCAACCAAGTCGACCTTGTGACCCGAGTCAACCAAGTCGACCCGAGTCAGTCAGGTGACTGAGTCAACCCGGTGACCTGAGTCGATTAAGTCAACGGAGTCCACCCAATGACCTGAGTCAACTGAGTCGATCGTGTCAACCCAGTAACCTAAGTCAACCCGGTGAATCGAGTCAACTGAGTCGATCGAGTCGACCCGGTGACCTGAGTCAACTGAGTCGACCTGAGTCGACTGAGTCAACCCAGTTACCTGAGTCACTGTGGTGACCTAATTTATTATGGTAGTCAGAGTTACTGGCTGGTGACCTAAGCTAATCTGGCTGGTGACTTAAGTTTGTCAGGTGATCTAGCGACCAGAGTTGATCTGGTTGGTGACCCAAGCTGATCTGGCGATGTGAGTTGATCTAGTTGGCGACCCGTGTGGTGACCTGAGTTGATCTCGCTAGCGACTTGAGTTGATCCAGTGACCCGTACTGATCCAGAGGCCCGAGTCGATCTGACAACCCAAGTCGACCCGGTGACCCGAGTCAACTTGGTGACTCGAGTCGATCCGATGACCTGAGTCAACTGAGTCATCCCGAGTCGACCGAGTCAGTCAGGTGACTGAGTCGACCCGGTGACCTGAGTCAACCAAGTCGACCTGGTGACCCAAGTCCATCGAGTCGACCGAGTCGACCCAGTGACCTGATTCAACCAAGTCGACCTGGTGACCCGAGTCAACCGAGTCGACCTGGTGACCCGAGTCGCTGTGGTGACCCAATTTATTATGGCAGTCAAAGTTTTTGGCTGGCAACCAGAGCTGATCTGGCGACCTGAGTTGATCTAGTTAGCGACCTAAGCTGATCTAGTTGGCGACCTAAGATGAAATGGTTGGTGACCCAGGCTGATCTAGTTAGTGACCTGATTTTGTCAGGTGATCTAGCGACTAGAGCTGATCTAGCTGGTGACCCAAGCTGATCTAGTGACCCGAGTTGATCTAGTTGGTTACCTGTGTGGTGACCTGAGCTGATCTCGCTAGCAACTTGAGTTGATCTAGTGACCCGTGCAATCTAGAGGCCCGAGTAGATCCGACAACCCAAGTCGACTTGAGTCGACCTGAGTCAACCGAGTCAGCTGAGTCGACCTAAGTCACCCTAGTCGACCCGGTGATCCAAGTCAACTGAGTTGACTCAAGTTGACTGCGTCGACCCGAGTCGACCGGGTCGGTCAGGTGACTGACTCGACCTGAGTCGATTTGGCTACCTGAGTCAACTCGGTGACCCGAGTCGATCGAGTCGACCGAGTCGACCAAGTCCACCCAGTGACCTGAGTCACCTTAGTCGACCGAGCGACCAGAGTCGTTGTAGTGACCTAATTTATTATGGCAGTATGAGTTACCGACTAGCGAGCAGAGTTGATCTAGCCACCCGAGATGATCTAGTTTGCGACCTGAGTTGATCTAGTTGGTGACCCGAGTTGATCTGCCTGTTGACCTAATTTTGTCAAGTGATCTAGCGACCAGAGCTGATCAAGCCGAGCGGAACCGAACCGGTCGAGCTCTCCGGGGAGCGGCGGGGCGGGATCGGCGCCGAGCTCGCTCCCGGGCGGGGTCGAAACTCGCGGAAAAAAAATGAACAAAGGAGGCCCCGTACGAGGATAAGAACGAAAAAACCAGAGTTAAATTAAAAAAAAAAAAAAAAAAAAAAAAAAAATTACTTTCGGGTCATACGTGTAGCCACGCCCAGCTCGCCCGCGGACGGGATCCCCATCGAGCTCGTCGAGCCGAGCGGCGCTCGCGGGCGGGGTCCGATCCGAGCGGAACCGAACCGGTCGAGCTCTCCGGGGAGCGGCGGGGCGGGATCGGCGCCGAGCTCGCTCCGGGGCGGGGTCGAAACTCGCGGAAAAAAAATGAACAAAGGAGGCTCCGTACGAGGATAAGAACGAAAAAACCAGAGTTAAAAAAAAAAAAAAAAAAAAAAAAAATACATTCGCGTCATACGTGTAGCCACGCCCAGCTCGCCCGCGGACGGGATCCCCATCGAGCTCGTCGAGCCGAGCGGCGCTCGCGGGCGGGGTCCGATCCGAGCGGAACCGAACCGGTCGAGCTCTCCGGGGAGCGGCGGGGCGGGATCGGCGCCGAGCTCGCTCCCGGGCGGGGTCGAAACTCGCGGAAAAAAAATGAACAAAGGAGGCTCCGTACGAGGATAAGAACGAAAAAACCAGAGTTTAAAAAAAAATTAAAAAAAAAAAATTACATTCGGGTCATACGTGTAGCCACGCCCAGCTCGCCCGCGGACGGGATCCCCATCGAGCTCGTCGAGCCGAGCGGCGCTCGCGGGCGGGGTCCGATCCGAGCGGAACCGAACCGGTCGAGCTCTCCGGGGAGCGGCGAGGCGGGATCGGCGCCGAGCTCGCTCCCGGGCGGGGTCGAAACTCGCGGAAAAAAAATGAACAAAGGAGGCTCCGTACGAGGATAAGAACGAAAAAACCAGAGTTAAAAAAAAAAAAAAAAAAAAAAAAAATTACATTCGGGTCATACGTGTAGCCACGCCCAGCTCGCCCGCGGACGGGATCCCATTCGAGCTCGTCGAGCCGAGCGGCGCTCGCGGGCGGGGTCCGATCCGAGCGGAACCGAACCGGTCGAGCTCTCTGGGGAGCGGCGGGGCAGGATCGGCGCCGAGCTCGCTCCCGGGCGGGGTCGAAACTCGCGGAAAAAAAATGAACAAAGGAGGCTCCGTACGAGGATAAGAACGAAAAAACCAGAGTTAAAAAAAAAAAAAAAAAAAAAATTACATTCGGGTCATACGTGTAGCCACGCCCAGCTCGCCCGCGGACGGGATCCCCATCGAGCTCGTCGAGCCGAGCGGCGCTCGCGGGCGGGGTCCGATCCGAGCGGAACCGAACCGGTCGAGCTCTCCGGGGAGCGGCGGGGCGGGATCGGCGCCGAGCTCGCTCCCGGGCGGGGTCGAAACTCGCGGAAAAAAAATGAACAAAGGAGGCTCCGTACGAGGATAAGAACGAAAAAACCAGAGTTAAAAAAAAAAAAAAAAAAAAAAAAAATACATTCGCGTCATACGTGTAGCCACGCCCAGCTCGCCCGCGGACGGGATCCCCATCGAGCTCGTCGAGCCGAGCGGCGCTCGCGGGCGGGGTCCGATCCGAGCGGAACCGAACCGGTCGAGCTCTCCGGGGAGCGGCGGGGCGGGATCGGCGCCGAGCTCGCTCCCGGGCGGGGTCGAAACTCGCGGAAAAAAAATGAACAAAGGAGGCTCCGTACGAGGATAAGAACGAAAAAACCAGAGTTAAAAAAAAAAAAAAAAAAAAAAAAAAAATTACATTCGGGTCATACGTGTAGCCACGCCCAGCTCGCCCGCGGACGGGATCCCCATCGAGCTCGTCGAGCCGAGCGGCGCTCGCGGGCGGGGTCCGATCCGAGCGGAACCGAACCGGTCGAGCTCTCCGGGGAGCGGCGGGGCGGGATCGGCGCCGAGCTCGCTCCCGGGCGGGGTCGAAACTCGCGGAAAAAAAATGAACAAAGGAGGCCCCGTACGAGGATAAGAACGAAAAAACCAGAGTTAAAAAAAAAAAAAAAAAAAAAAAAAATTACTTTCGGGTCATACGTGTAGCCACGCCCAGCTCGCCCGCGGACGGGATCCCCATCGAGCTCGTCGAGCCGAGCGGCGCTCGCGGGCGGGGTCCGATCCGAGCGGAACCGAACCGGTCGAGCTCTCCGGGGAGCGGCGGGGCGGGATCGGCGCCGAGCTCGCTCCGGGGCGGGGTCGAAACTCGCGGAAAAAAAATGAACAAAGGAGGCTCCGTACGAGGATAAGAACGAAAAAACCAGAGTTAAAAAAAAAAAAAAAAAAAAAAAAAATACATTCGCGTCATACGTGTAGCCACGCCCAGCTCGCCCGCGGACGGGATCCCCATCGAGCTCGTCGAGCCGAGCGGCGCTCGCGGGCGGGGTCCGATCCGAGCGGAACCGAACCGGTCGAGCTCTCCGGGGAGCGGCGGGGCGGGATCGGCGCCGAGCTCGCTCCCGGGCGGGGTCGAAACTCGCGGAAAAAAAATGAACAAAGGAGGCTCCGTACGAGGATAAGAACGAAAAAACCAGAGTTAAAAAAAAAATTAAAAAAAAAAAATTACATTCGGGTCATACGTGTAGCCACGCCCAGCTCGCCCGCGGACGGGATCCCCATCGAGCTCGTCGAGCCGAGCGGCGCTCGCGGGCGGGGTCCGATCCGAGCGGAACCGAACCGGTCGAGCTCTCCGGGGAGCGGCGAGGCGGGATCGGCGCCGAGCTCGCTCCCGGGCGGGGTCGAAACTCGCGGAAAAAAAATGAACAAAGGAGGCTCCGTACGAGGATAAGAACGAAAAAACCAGAGTTAAAAAAAAAAAAAAAAAAAAAAAAAAATTACATTCGGGTCATACGTGTAGCCACGCCCAGCTCGCCCGCGGACGGGATCCCCATCGAGCTCGTCGAGCCGAGCGGCGCTCGCGGGCGGGGTCCGATCCGAGCGGAACCGAACCGGTCGAGCTCTCCGGGGAGCGGCGGGGCGGGATCGGCGCCGAGCTCGCTCCCGGGCGGGGTCGAAACTCGCGGAAAAAAAATGAACAAAGGAGGCTCCGTACGAGGATAAGAACGAAAAAACCAGAGTTTTAAAAAAAAAAAAAAAAAAAAATTACATTCGGGTCATACGTGTAGCCACGCCCAGCTCGCCCGCGGACGGGATCCCCATCGAGCTCGTCGAGCCGAGCGGCGCTCGCGGGCGGGGTCCGATCCGAGCGGAACCGAACCGGTCGAGCTCTCCGGGGAGCGGCGGGGCGGGATCGGCGCCGAGCTCGCTCCCGGGCGGGGTCGAAACTCGCGGGAAAAAAATGAACAAAGGAGGCTCCGTACGAGGATAAGAACGAAAAAACCAGAGTTAAAAAAAAAAAAAAAAAAAAAAAAAAAAAATTACATTCGGGTCATACGTGTAGCCACGCCCAGCTCGCCCGCGGACGGGATCCCCATCGAGCTCGTCGAGCCGAGCGGCGCTCGCGGGCGGGGTCCGATCCGAGCGGAACCGAACCGGTCGAGCTCTCCGGGGAGCGGCGGGGCGGGATCGGCGCCGAGCTCGCTCCCGGGCGGGGTCGAAACTCGCGGAAAAAAAATGAACAAAGGAGGCCCCGTACGAGGATAAGAACGAAAAAACCAGAGTTAAAAAAAAAAAAAAAAAAAAAAAAAAAAAAAAAAAAAAAAAAAAACTTTCGGGTCATACGTGTAGCCACGCCCAGCTCGCCCGCGGACGGGATCCCCATCGAGCTCGTCGAGCCGAGCGGCGCTCGCGGGCGGGGTCCGATCCGAGCGGAACCGAACCGGTCGAGCTCTCCGGGGAGCGGCGGGGCGGGATCGGCGCCGAGCTCGCTCCGGGGCGGGGTCGAAACTCGCGGAAAAAAAATGAACAAAGGAGGCTCCGTACGAGGATAAGAACGAAAAAACCAGAGTTTTAAAAAAAAAAAAAAAAAAAATTACATTCGGGTCATACGTGTAGCCACGCCCAGCTCGCCCGCGGACGGGATCCCCATCGAGCTCGTCGAGCCGAGCGGCGCTCGCGGGCGGGGTCCGATCCGAGCGGAACCGAACCGGTCGAGCTCTCCGGGGAGCGGCGGGGCGGGATCGGCGCCGAGCTCGCTCCCGGGCGGGGTCGAAACTCGCGGAAAAAAAATGAACAAAGGAGGCTCCGTACGAGGATAAGAACGAAAAAACCAGAGTTAAAAAAAAAAAAAAAAAAAAAATTACATTCGGGTCATACGTGTAGCCACGCCCAGCTCGCCCGCGGACGGGATCCCCATCGAGCTCGTCGAGCCGAGCGGCGCTCGCGGGCGGGGTCCGATCCGAGCGGAACCGAACCGGTCGAGCTCTCCGGGGAGCGGCGGGGCGGGATCGGCGCCGAGCTCGCTCCGGGGCGGGGTCGAAACTCGCGGAAAAAAAATGAACAAAGGAGGCTCCGTACGAGGATAAGAACGAAAAAACCAGAGTTAAAAAAAAAAAAAAAAAAAAAAAAATACATTCGCGTCATACGTGTAGCCACGCCCAGCTCGCCCGCGGACGGGATCCCCATCGAGCTCGTCGAGCCGAGCGGCGCTCGCGGGCGGGGTCCGATCCGAGCGGAACCGAACCGGTCGAGCTCTCCGGGGAGCGGCGGGGCGGGATCGGCGCCGAGCTCGCTCCCGGGAGGGGTCGAAACTCGCGGAAAAAAAATGAACAAAGGAGGCTCCGTACGAGGATAAGAACGAAAAAACCAGAGTTAAAAAAAAAAAAAAAAAAAAAAAAAAATACATTCGCGTCATACGTGTAGCCACGCCCAGCTCGCCCGCGGACGGGATCCCCATCAAGCTCGTCGAGCCGAGCGGCGCTCGCGGGCGGGGTCCGATCCGAGCGGAACCGAACCGGTCGAGCTCTCCGGGGAGCGGCGGGGCGGGATCGGCGCCGAGCTCGCTCCCGGGCGGGGTCGAAACTCGCGGAAAAAAAATGAACAAAGGAGGCTCCGTACGAGGATAAGAACGAAAAAACCAGAGTTAAAAAAAAAAAAAAAAAAAAAAAAAAAATTACATTCGGGTCATACGTGTAGCCACGCCCAGCTCGCCCGCGGACGGGATCCCCATCGAGCTCGTCGAGCCGAGCGGCGCTCGCGGGCGGGGTCCGATCCGAGCGGAACCGAACCGGTCGAGCTCTCCGGGGAGCGGCGGGGCGGGATCGGCGCCGAGCTCGCTCCCGGGCGGGGTCGAAACTCGCGGAAAAAAAATGAACAAAGGAGGCCCCGTACGAGGATAAGAACGAAAAAACCAGAGTTAAAAAAAAAAAAAAAAAAAAAAAAAAATTACTTTCGGGTCATACGTGTAGCCACGCCCAGCTCGCCCGCGGACGGGATCCCCATCGAGCTCGTCGAGCCGAGCGGCGCTCGCGGGCGGGGTCCGATCCGAGCGGAACCGAACCGGTCGAGCTCTCCGGGGAGCGGCGGGGCGGGATCGGCGCCGAGCTCGCTCCGGGGCGGGGTCGAAACTCGCGGAAAAAAAATGAACAAAGGAGGCTCCGTACGAGGATAAGAACGAAAAAACCAGAGTTAAAAAAAAAAAAAAAAAAAAAAAAAATACATTCGCGTCATACGTGTAGCCACGCCCAGCTCGCCCGCGGACGGGATCCCCATCGAGCTCGTCGAGCCGAGCGGCGCTCGCGGGCGGGGTCCGATCCGAGCGGAACCGAACCGGTCGAGCTCTCCGGGGAGCGGCGGGGCGGGATCGGCGCCGAGCTCACTCCCGGGCGGGGTCGAAACTCGCGGAAAAAAAATGAACAAAGGAGGCTCCGTACGAGGATAAGAACGAAAAAACCAGAGTTAAAAAAAAAAAAAAAAAAAAAAAAATACATTCGCGTCATACGTGTAGCCACGCCCAGCTCGCCCGCGGACGGGATCCCCATCGAGCTCGTCGAGCCGAGCGGCGCTCGCGGGCGGGGTCCGATCCGAGCGGAACCGAACCGGTCGAGCTCTCCGGGGAGCGGCGGGGCGGGATCGGCGCCGAGCTCGCTCCCGGGCGGGGTCGAAACTCGCGGAAAAAAAATGAACAAAGGAGGCTCCGTACGAGGATAAGAACGAAAAAACCAGAGTTAAAAAAAAAATTAAAAAAAAAAAATTACATTCGGGTCATACGTGTAGCCACGCCCAGCTCGCCCGCGGACGGGATCCCCATCGAGCTCGTCGAGCCGAGCGGCGCTCGCGGGCGGGGTCCGATCCGAGCGGAACCGAACCGGTCGAGCTCTCCGGGGAGCGGCGGGGCGGGATCGGCGCCGAGCTCGCTCCCGGGCGGGGTCGAAACTCGCGGGAAAAAAATGAACAAAGGAGGCTCCGTACGAGGATAAGAACGAAAAAACCAGAGTTAAAAAAAAAAAAAAAAAAAAAAAAAAATTACATTCGGGTCATACGTGTAGCCACGCCCAGCTCGCCCGCGGACGGGATCCCCATCGAGCTCGTCGAGCCGAGCGGCGCTCGCGGGCGGGGTCCGATCCGAGCGGAACCGAACCGGTCGAGCTCTCCGGGGAGCGGCGGGGCGGGATCGGCGCCGAGCTCGCTCCCGGGCGGGGTCGAAACTCGCGGAAAAAAAATGAACAAAGGAGGCTCCGTACGAGGATAAGAACGAAAATACCAGAGTTAAAAAAAAAAAAAAAAAAAAAAAAAAAAAATTACATTCGGGTCATACGTGTAGCCACGCCCAGCTCGCCCGCGGACGGGATCCCCATCGAGCTCGTCGGCCGAGCGGCGCTCGCGGGCGGGGTCCGATCCGAGCGGAACCGAACCGGTCGAGCTCTCCGGGGAGCGGCGGGGCGGGATCGGCGCCGAGCTCGCTCCCTGGCGGGGTCGAAACTCGCGGAAAAAAAATGAACAAAGGAGGCTCCGTACGAGGATAAGAACGAAAAAACCAGAGTTTTAAAAAAAAAAAAAAAAAAAAATTACATTCGGGTCATACGTGTAGCCACGCCCAGCTCGCCCGCGGACGGGATCCCCATCGAGCTCGTCGAGCCGAGCGGCGCTCGCGGGCGG